>CAEFZX010016908.1:0-24233 GCA_903066825.1 Alfaro cultratus
AGGCTACTTAACAGTCAAATGTGGAAAATATTGAAAGAATACAGCATAATTAATTCATATTTAACAGATGAGTAATGCTTTTTGGCTTAAGACGGCAAAATTAATGCACACAATAACTGCTGGGTTATTTCTTTAAAGAAAAGCTTTCAAATTTGTTGCCAAGAAGCGTTGCTGTAACAAAAGCAATGATCCATCACATGCACATTTGTTTTACTTTATATGCGAAGTGCATTAAGCGTGAAATTTGTCACCGAAATGAAACTGGATGTCAGGGAAACTACAAAACATGATGATATTTGCATGGTAGTCTGATCATTTCTATCTCAAAAGGAAACTTTGTATAAAAATCATCCAGAACTGCAGAACCATCTCCACCTGGATTTCTAGGTGTATCTTGTATCTTCTCTTCTTACAATAGTGTGTTCTGGCTTCCTCTCACCATCCAACAATAGGTATGTTGGGTAAATTGGTCCCTCTAAATTCCCCTTAGGATGGGAGTTTGTGCGGGCAGCATTATTTGTCATATTTATGTCTATATTCCACTGTAGTGGATTGGCCATCCAGTATATGGAGGATATTACCACCCCAAATGGATGGATACACTTAAAAAATTACAACAAACCTTCCAAAATTGCAGTTGGTGAAATTTATACGCAATAACGTGTCAGTTCTGTGTAATTAAATAATATGTTGGCAACATTTACTGGTGGTCTGGCGGCAGAGGGGATTTATCACTACCTTCACACAGGGCTGCTCAGTTATTGAGTTTTATTGTCCTTGTGCACAACGCTGCAAAAAATAAAATAAAAAAGTCTGCTTCAAGCCTGTGAGGCAGAAGATTCTGAACTGAGAGCGGATAAGACAAGCCTGTCAGCATTTTGTTTCCAAAACAAAGATAGTTCAGTTTTGAGGATGAAAGATCTCCTCTTCTCTCTATATATTGGCCTGCTATAGAAATAAGAGAAGTTCTCGACATGTTTTGGTTTTATATTAGGCAAACGTCCTGCGTCAGCGACACTTCGGAGAAAGCTGAGTGGAGGTTGAAGTGTGAGTAACTGCAACGTAGATCAATATTTCAACATACTTGAAGTCTAAGGACTTTTAGACGCCTACATACCTTCAGAAAAAACCCAACCTTTAATTGTAATTAAAAAATATTCAATCAGCAGGGAATGAATGTCTAATGTCTGCACTGATGGATGCTGACTCACCCTGGCATGCTGTGTGCTTGAAACTGTAAGTAGATTTACCAAATATTTAATGATATTGGTCCATCTCTCTGTATTCTCCAGCCTTGTTAAATGATACAGCAGAAAACTCTGGGCTGTCCTGAAAGCTAAAGTGGGTGGCCCATAAAATATGAGGAGCAAAGAATTGGACCCAGCAGCTATTTTTGTTAAAAGCATTAGTTTTTTTGTTTGTTTTTTTTTTTTTTCACACAGGAAGTTATTCCCCCCACATTTTAGTAAATGTGCTAAAATTAAATTAGATTGCTTGTTTTGAATTGTGAGGTTATGCTATTTATTTTTATGCTTGTTTTAAAGTATTAACTTCCATTATTTTATTACATAGACTTTAAAGGTAGAAAAAAAAATTGCCACGCAATTACTGTAATTTCCGGACTATAAGCCGCGGCTTTTGTCACACGGTTTCAACCCTGCGGCTTATACAACGATGCGGCTTATTTATGCATTTTTTCTAATGGCCGCCAGGGGCGCTCGAGCAGAAAAAGTAAGAGTGAGACAGGTGGAATATGTGTGTCGAGGAAGACGCAAGTTTAATGTAACTTAACACATCAGTGCTCAGGAGGAAGATGAAGAGGCTCTCAGTGACTTTTGCCGGTATGTTTTTTTATAACCAGCCCTTTTAGTGCTGTGCTACTACCGTGTTGCTGCTGTGTTACTGCCGCATCACAGGAACTGTTTGGAAAGAAAAGCTAAGGTATATTATTAAAACTTTGAAAACTTTCTGTGCACCGTCTGTATGGAGGCACATGCGGCTTATAGACAGGTGCGGCTTATGTATGTACAAAATAGTTTTTCCTTTAAAATGTACTGGGTGTGGCTTATAATCAGGTGCGCTCTATAGTCCGGAAATTACGGTAACTCTATTTCATTTTTACATGCAAATGTCCAGAGCCGGAACCTTTGTTTTTACGCGTTTCTGGTACGGCCATGAAAACTGACACACAAGCGACATTAACAGCAACAATGGATGAAAAAAACTGCTTCTCTTCGCATATCGGGTTGATTTTTGCTGAAAAAAAATAAGCAAACGATCTGATGGGTTGCTGGAAAAGACTGTTGTTGTGCTCAAGTTGTGCAACAACCATCACTGAAGCTAATCAAGACTAAAGGAGCGTCTCAATGCTAAACATGGTGCAGCATGATCAGATGACCCCAACGCTAACATCAAGCTCCACAGTCGCATTTACAAACAAGTATTTTTTCAAAGTTCCATGAACAGTCAACAATTAAAAGCTGAACTGGCATAATAATAGCATTTTCTGCTAATCTGGAGGCTGAATAACCTGAACAACAGGTAAAAAACAATTAAGCATATTTATGTTTGTGCTGATATGTCTGTTTATTCAATAATTCAGTAGCAAGAAATGGTTATTTTGTCAATGCATGGTTTTTGATTAAATTCAATGAATTAATAATTACAGGCCCTGGAATTTAATGTAGCCCCATTGCTTATTTCAAACCTTCTTATGTATCTTTTCAAGTGTTGCCCAAATAAATGTACATTGTTTTTGTCGGCAGGCCCCAAAGTTCCTTGTGACATTCAGATGTATGACAGAAAACAGTCGGTCAGCACCTGGCAGACGACCAATCCAATAACGGAACGAATAGATTAGATCTAGGTTGCCCCCCCGGCCTCCCCTACCCGCCGGCCCCTGCGGTTCTCCTGAACCAGCGAGAGGTTAGAGCTGGAAATGAGATTTTCAGTCACACCCTGAAATCCACCGGGAACCCCGTATCCCCTCACAGACGTCGCCACGAAAGCAAACAAAAAAAAAAAAAAAGCAGGTTTTTGATAGCTCGGATGGAGGCCAACATGTGCATTTAACCGTCTGCCTATCCAGCTGCAGTTACGCTGATCGGGACGTTATCTACTTTGTTACTTATCTTCCTCCATCTCGAATCATTTCACGTGCTCTCTTTCCGCTGGTGCGTGCGGTTTTAAAGCCACGTGCACGCAGCTGCTACCCACACGCCGCCTGATTACTGTCTAAATACTCAGTGACAAACTCTCACCTGCATGGTGAGGCCCTGCATGGTGTGACACATGCTGTGTGCTGTAATTTCACCCTCTCTGTGGGGCGAAGAATAATTATATTGCTCACTGACTCCCCGGTCTGTCGTCTCTGTATCCAGCGCCGCCATCCATCCTCTGTGATAAGCGCACAAACTCACATCCTCTCCTGTCATCCATCTTTAGTTGGACTCCATCTACTGTGAAGCTTCACTTTTTCCACGGGACAGCTAAGGAAGTGGAGAGCCAAGCTTTGTCAAGAGGGTCACGAGATTTAAGAGTCGTGATTTGCTCTTAAATCTTAAATCTCTTAAGACTCGAATGAAAAAAGTATTTTTTAAAAATGACTTATGCATTGGACATTAACTACTATATCCTCCTCCATTCACATACTATACAGGATGTAGAAGATATATTTTCAGCGGTTCCACCCAAACCACTCTAGAACTGGTTTAGGTCTTTGAACTCTGCTGATGTGATACTCGCTGTCGTTTCCTTGGCTCCGGCTGCCATCTTTTTCTGCCTGAACCACATAAAGCGTATCCTGTCGTTGAGTCAATGAAGCTATGAACACCAAAAACCTTCATGCAACGCCCAACTCTACTGTGACCTTCACATATATTTTCATCAGACTATATGACCATTACCTAACTGACAATGTGCTCTCCATGGTCCTGAATTTTGAAAAATAAAGCAAATAAACGCACATAAACCAACAAATAAGGGCATACAATCATATTTGTAGCTAAATTTACTTTTTTAAAATTTTATTTTAAGAAAACAGAGTAGTTTGAAAACATTTTTGCGGTTTACTTTCGTGATTACTGAAGCGAGCCGGCAGAGTCTATGTTCATAGATATCTGTGAAACAACATCAGCTGGTTAAATGGCCAGAGGTTTTTTAAAACCTCTGGTCATTTAATGCAAGCAGATGCTCTAACATCATCATCTATTTTATTAACCATATTAATAATATAGTGTTGTTTCTGAACAACAACCAGTGTGATTTTTAATCCTTGACAATCCTAATCAGGTGATCTTTCATCCGAAACCAGCAGCACTGAAAAACACGACTTTTACAGCTTCACTCCTCACCACAACCTGATGATTTTAAAATAAAACTTAATTGGAAATGGTGTTTATGAATTCAGTGGAAAATCCTCATCTGTAAGCAGAGTATAAAGATTTCAACATAAACTGTGAAAAGATAGAAAGCAGTCAGACGGTATTATTCTGAGGCTAATGTTTTGAAGCGCAGTGTTTTAACAGTTTAATTTTTTTTTTATGTTATTTGACTGATAAAAATCATCAAGCGCTTTCACCAATTAGGCGCCGGATCAGGATTGGTGGAACATGTTTCTAATTATGAGCCTAATTAACTCAAAAATAGGACAGAGTGTTATTCAACTACGGCAAGCATTTAGCATGCTAAGGTCAGTGAGTCTTCATCAGACAGACAGAGTGTCTGCATAGCACAGCATGAGATGAAGATATAACATTAACACAGAATGTAAGTAGCACTAACATAAATGCTGGTTTTGATTTATTTGATGTCCATAAAGTTTCTATAAAACAACCTGCAGCTGCATGAGTTAGCTTCTGATCAAAACATTAATGCTGCAATTTTACTCCTATGAGGAAGGGATGACAGAATTTAATTTATTCGAAAGGCATGCAATCAAAGCACACACAAAAAGATATAAAGTAGTGTGAAGGGGGTATTGCTAATCAAGTACTTGGCAGATTTTTGTTCATTCATGTTTTAAACCATGATGAAAGCAAAGTGACAATTCCATGCATCAGTCTTGCTGCATTGTCCACATTTTTGTCTGAGGAGTTTTAGCTGATTTCCAAGTAAAATGAGCAAACAAGTCAGAGGAAAATACAACATAGCAATCAGGCAATCTACCTGCATACTTACTGTACAAGTATTTTTGTGTTAGAATGCAGAATGTATGAAGGAAAACTGGAAAGGAATCTGACTCACATCTACGTTTCTGCTGAATTCAGGACATGTGTGAGCAAAAATTTCTGCTGCAGTGTGTTGTCCCAGGAAAAGACCCAGCGTCAGCAGCAGAGAGATTATTGACACTAACCCTTGCAGGACAGACAGCATTCCATGTTTCTTCCATTTCATGGATCCCACTGAGTCCAGTACCCAACCTGAGCCGTGTTCCACATGCAACTCTGCACCGAAACAGTCTCTCTAATCCTTTTGCAAACACCCCTACCGGACAGGTCCGCCTCTGCTACAACGAGACACAATTGTTTTGGAAGCGAAAGTGCGGCCTTGGCCTCGTCCGCCGTGCCGAAGAGGCCAGTGAAAATGTTTGAAGGAACGGCAGGAATTTTCAGAGGTTTGTTGAAACAACTTGTGCGGATTACCGGGGAATCCAGCAGGCTTTAGAGAATATCAGATGATACGTCTGCAGAGATTACATTTCTCTCGGGGTGTAAAAGACAATCACTAAACATTGAGTCTGTGAAATACTGACGAAGATAACACCACCGGAGCAGCTAGCAATTTCAATTTTGCTGATTTTTTTTTGTCAATTTTGATGATGTTTTTCTTTTCTTTTTTCCACTTAGAGAATTGAGTGAAAATGAACTTTTCAATAATATTCTAGTTTATTGAGATGTCTTTGCTGTTGTGTTTTCTGGGTGACCTTGTTTAGACTCTATTTACTAAATAAGGAGACATTGTTGAACTGGTTTGCATTTAGGGTTGTCAGAGAGAAAAAAAAAAGCATACCACACTTCCCACATATTTGTAAAAAGATGCTGAAAACAATGTACCCGTTTCCTGCCACTTCACAATTCTAGACTACTTTTTTCTGACCCAAATAAAATATACTGAAGTTTGTTGTTTAGATTAAATGGAAAAAATAAATAACTGTGGGAAATTGTCAAGAATTTGTGTGACTCTCTGTACTAGTTTTATATTTTTATTTAATCTTTGTGTTCATGTAAGTTTGTTCATGTATGTTTACTTATGTTGAAACAAACAAAAAAAACCTTGCTGTTTAATATTTAAGGTATATGAATACTTTTGCATGACACTTCAATAGTACTGTTCTTTGTGTTGTGTAGTTCGTACCGTTGAGCCACTTGGAGTTGTACTGGGCAGTGCGCAGCGGCGGCATGCCGCCCAGGCTCCTGTAGATGACGGGGTCGCGACCCGAGAAATCGATGACGGTGGCGGCGTAGAGCTCCCCGCTTTCGGTTACCACCGCCGTAGAGTTGTGGCGAGGGTCGTACGGGCAGCGCGCCACGCCGTTTACGCGCTCCAGCACTCTGCTGATGTTGCCCACCTGGAAAAGAAACACAAGACCGAGGAGCAAGCCGAGTGCCAACAGGAGGGAGCAGGAAGTGATGTCACCGACTTCATATAGTGCTACTTCCTCGCTCTACCTCTCTGCTGATACATAGCGGCTGGAAAGCATTAGTCCCGCAGGTCATGACCTCTGTCTTGTTCACCAGCAGGACTCTGATGTAATTCTGACATTCCATCTGAGAAAAAAAAAAAAAGAGAGATGAAAACGAACGTCTACAAAAGGTAACAGCGGGGTGAAGTCTGTATTGGCTCGCTGAATGCTATTGGACGTGTTACTAAGGAGAACAATGGAGCGAGTTTCCTGGAGCAAAATTGGAACGTGGCGTTTGCAGCTTTCGCCCGTGGGTCCATTGTTGAGAAATATGAATGCTAGTTTGGAAGAAAATGGCAGATTATTTGTGGCATCGACAAAGACTCCAAGTCAACTGCATGTTTTTCGGCACAAAGAATCAAATTCTTTTCCAACAAAAGCGAGGCATTGATTTATAGGCCTTTCGCTGCAGAGAAGTGAGGTAATTGAGCAAGGAAAATAGTTTTGTGCATCTGGCTTCAATCTTCACCTTACGGGCTCAGTGGGAGATGCTTATGATTTTGCAATCAGTTCCTACAAAACAATGCGAAGGTAGCAACTGAACTCAGCAGCTGCTCTCAGGCATTTTACAAAGGACGTTCTTTCCAAGTGTCCCAACATGTCCCCACAGGCGCTTTCCTAGACATTTCCCACCCCTTCCCGTCTGAGTTCTCTCTCCTATAAAGTCGAGAAAAACAACTTTTGATTGAAGGTTTTGAAATAGTGCTTCTCTACAGAGGAACCTCCCGAGAGACTAACAAGCACCGAGGCAGAAGATATCAAAAAATGGCCCCGCTGTACGGCGAGCCGCGCTGACACGCAGCGCTGTAATTGGGGGCGTGATTGAGGTTACCTCTGTTTTGCCTTTGCTCTGACACGACTTCCTGGTTTCTTCATCCGGTGCCCACTCTGTCGCCTAGGAAACAAACACAAGATGACAAAGAGGTGACAAAGAGGCCGAGAAGCGGCGTGCGGACTTCACCGAGGCACTTCGGAAAGTTCGCTAGAGCCTCGGAAAGGCTAAAGACGATGCCTGAAAAGACTTTGACCTCCACGCTGTTTGTTTATTGTGTACACGTTGCGATTGGCTTGCCAGCATAGAGCCCATTTGAGGGGCGAGGGTGAGGGCAAGGCGCGCAACGAGGAAGCTGAAGGGCTGAGGACGGCTTTAGCATGTAAATGGCTTTCTTCTTCTCCCCCCCTTTCTTCTGCTCTTTCTGGAAAAAGTTTGCAGCACTCATCTCCTCTGCCCTCTTCCACCGTCAGCCTCAACGAGCCAATTATTTTCCTGTTGGTCGTTACAGTAGGTGCTGGGCTTAATTATGGATGCAGGCGGCGGCAGCTGCAGTGCAAACACACTGATGCACACACACAGAGTTGCTGGCCACAGGAGCTGCACTGGATCCCGTTAAGTGGGTTGAGAGATGGTCCTCGTTTGGCCTGAACTGGGCATGAAGAGGTGCCAGAGGGCCCTTGGTGTGTGTGTCGCTGGCCTCATTTCGCCCGTCCTCTCCCGTCTCCTCAGAGAAGCGGCCCAGACAGAGCGGGTTAGCTCAAACTGTAGCTTTATCAACTATTATTGTGATAAACAATTAGTTAGTTTAGTCGCTAAACTAACTAACTGTTAGTTTAGCGACTAAACTAATTAATTGTTAGTTTTGTCGCTAACAATTATTAGTTTAGAATTAAATCTTAGTGTAATTTAACCAAAGTGCTAGCATAGCTTAGCACCTCCACATGTTCGCATTTGATCATGTAGCTTTTTACTGGCTTTGCTCCTAAGTAGGCAGTTAGCATTTAGGTGAATATTAAAGGTTGTCATGGAGACTTGGTCATCCCAACATGACACACGTTGTTTCATTTTCTCCAAAAGTTTGTTTTACTTCTCCATCCATCCTGTTCATGTGGTGCCAAGACAAACACGGCTCCTCGTTCGGCACTGTGACCAGAACTGGACCTCAGAGTCAAATGTAGAATCCACGGAAACGGCAAGATGCTGATCATTAAAGCCGGGGTGAGTAACTTGTACAGAAATAAAATGTTATTTAAATATTTGTTAAAATTGTCACGATGTTTTGACAATATGGTATGAGCTCCTGTCTCTTCTCAAATTAAAAGTTGTATTTTTCGACATTTTTCTGGGTGAGATTATGCCATAAAAATAAAAGGTGTGTGATTTAGAGGTTTTCCACACATCGTTACCCGGTTTGCCAACAAAACCCATCCTCCCTATACGTCTTACCTAAGCAGATAACTCTCCCAGGTGGTCAAAGACAATTTTCAAAATTAAAGACGCCTGGCAGTGACGGGTCAACTTAAAGCACAGAACAAATTCTTTATAATAAAAACACAAATAAATGAACCTCTTTCACTCTGGTGCTCCTCTGTAACACATTCTGTGTGTGCAGCCTTGAGCTACTTAACTTTCTTTTCGCCCCGCAGTGTCTTGCAGGTATATCACTCTTACTCTCTTTCTTCGGTTTTAATTAAAGCTCAGCAGAACAGCCTAAATCTGTCCAGCCAGATTGTCAGAACCTCTGCTTTGTAAAAGTCAGAATTAAACTTTAAATGTATCTTTGAATGGAACAAAATCTTCTTCTGGGCATGAAATGTTCAGTTTTTAATTTGCGGAGCACATAAACAGCTCAAATTGGCCTCTTTTGTATCACAGTCAAAGGAATTTATCAACCCTCCTTGCAGCCGGGGAAATTATTAAATTTAAGGTGATTAGCATCTGCATAAATTATTGCTAATGAGTAAAAATACCAAACTGAATACAGCAGATCCCAAACTAATGAGCTAGATGAATATGTCCAAGACCTGGGAATATCCGGTCATCTTGGTATTAAGCATATTCTCACTGACATTTTTCTGCAAGGATTGTAATTTCATATTTTAAATGCAATTCCTGATGGTTTTAGAAACAGGCTACAGATCCGTTAACAAGCAGAAACTTCTGGGAAAGTTTTTTTTGCTTCCAATTTGAAACATGTTAACAGTAATATTACATCTCAAAACTAATGTTTGTAATATTTTGGATTTTTTTTGTCTTTCTTCAGAAACAATTGCTTTATTTAGCTGAGTTTACTACGAAGGTTTGCACTAGCGCACATGTGTCAAACTCAAGGCAAACTCAAGGTCCGTGGGCCAAATCTGGCCCGCCATAGCTTTTTACGTGGCCCTAAAGAGTCTAGACTAAACATTAAGTGTGCTTAAATATTCTGTTTTCAATTAAAAAAATGCAGTTTTTATCTGTTTACTGCAAATTATATCAAACAGTGCCTATAATTCCTTCAGAATTATCGTGGAAATTCACACAAAATCAACAAATCCCTGCAGTTTTTTTTGCGCTAATAGTTCAGATTTCAGTCCATGATCTATATTATTGTTAGATTATAGTATAACAATATACAGCGAGTAATAAAAAGTCGCATTTACCGTCATAAATAAGCGCAAATATTACAAATATTACAAATATTTCCAAATTAGTACCACGAACACTTTGATTTTTCTTGCAAAAAAAAATCATAAAAAGTATCACGAAATCCTGGAGGGACTGAGGAGACGTTCAATAATAATATTTAATTTTAAGAAGTCATTGATATTTTACCAGTTACTGATCAGGTTCTATCAATACATTCTGGCACAACCGGCCCTTTAAGAGCATTCATGATCTTGATTTGGCCCAAAACCAAAATGAGTTGGACGCCGCTGCTCTAGAGTGAAAGTCACCAGATGTTTGCTGAACTATTTGCTATGAACTTTAGGTAAAGCGAAAAACATGGCTGACTTTCTATCCTATCTTCCAATTAAAAAAACAAACAAACTTTCTTTTATGAAAGGCATCACATCTGTGCAAATTTCACTCTCTTTTTTTGTCTGCATCAACCTCCAACATAAAGTTGGAAAATCAAATTTGTGCCATTTTCGTATTTTATTCGAGGGCTGCACGAAATCCCTTCGAAATGACCCCCGGCGGGGGGCCACCCTGCTCTAAACCAAGTATCACCATTCGCTCAGATGTTATCAGTCTCAGTTGGTGTGTTATCTGAAGGCCTGCTTCGCATTTCATTCTCCAAAAACACTTTTTATTTCGCTACAAGCCTGAAGAGACGAAGAAATGGAGGAAAAGCAGAAAACACAAACCGAAGCCGTTTCGGCTGTGCTTGAATACATTAGGCTGAATAAAAAAAAAAAACGACAAGTGAAACTTTTGTCACCATCGTTAAGAGTGTAGGTTAAAGGTGCGTCCATTAGTGTGTTGAGGCCACATCCGGCTCCTGCAGCCATTAGAACAGTGGGCTTCGACCCATGCTGATGGTTAAAGCTCATCTCCCACAGCCGGTCCCTTCAATTAACCCCCTCCAGGCTGAAGTGGAGGAGGAAACCGGCTGCGCAACATGATGGGACTCTGGAAGACGAGAAGAAACGGCACGAATGTCTGACCGGGTGTGCTGGAGCTCCGTGTTCTGTTCACATCACTGCAGCTTCTGAACAGTACGCAGACCGTCAACAACAACCTCTAATCCAGTTTCCACCCAGAGCTCAGCGAACAGCGTGGCACCTGCCAATCAGAGCGCCGCTCCGCCCCCCCTCCTCCTCCGCTGCAGTGCATCAATCTGCCGGCTGAAATGAAAACACTGCTCCTCCACAACCTCCGTCTGTCAGCGCCTGTCAGCCAAGGGGACTAATGGAATGACGTCATCGTAAACACACACACACACACACACACACATAGAAGGAGACGGATGCCTTTCTGGTGATTCACAGCTTGGAACGTTACCGTCTCTTTCTGCGGGGCCCCATCTACAAGAATCCCCATCGGCTTAACCTGCTGACCTTCACCAAAAACCTCCTCCCCATCCCTCCTCTCTTAATTCATTTCTTCTTTCTTCACGTCGCTTTGGAACAAAGCCACACACACTCTCTCTCTCTCTCTCTCTCTCTCTCTCTCTCTCTCTCACACACACACACACACACACACACACACACACACACACNCTCTCTCTCTCTCTCTCTCTCTCTCTCTCTCTCTCTCTCTCACACACACACACACACACACACACACACACACACACAGCCTGGGAGAGTACCAGGCTCTGCCTCAAATTCCTTCCCTCCCGCTCCAAAAAACGTGAATGGCCCGCCGGCCGCCAGCTGAATGAAGGCTCTGGAGTCTGTGTTTTTGTCGGAGCTCTCGTTTATTTCCCGTCATTTGTGAAGCAGGCAGGGAGCAGATCTGTTCTGCATAAATTTGCATTGCGTTGATTTAAAAATCAGGTCTCAAAGACAAATCTCTTCATATGTTATTAATTATAAACAGATTAAATAAGAAAAAAAAAAAATAAGGGGAAGGAAATCGCAATGCTGTTTTACCATAGAGTCCAATTGAGCAATTTTCCAATTAATTGCACTAGACAGATTAAATTATAAACGCTGACACAGCACAGCATGCTGCGGCTAAAAATGGCACAAACAAACACTAGCAACTTGGAAAAGAAACACATTTGATTCCGATGCAGGATAAACAAGGCAAGTGAACTAAAATCTCACAAAGAATAGTTTTTAAGAAGGTGCAAATTAGAAAAAATAAATAAATCAGTGCAGGTGCTTCAAGGCACAACAAACAGATAGTTGCTTTGGTATGTAAGTTCTCGGATACTTTCTTGAGCTTCTGCTAATTTTCAGAACGGCTAATAATTTAGGCGTCTGGGTGTGAAAAGCTGCTGGAGACTCGCTCTCCAGAAGAAGTGGAGCGCAGAACTGTTGTGTGAAACATTAAGTGGAGGAACAGAAATGAACGCCACACGTTTGGCAGGTGCCATAAGATCGAAATAAAACATGCTGGAGTTTTGATAACTGTGAAGAAGTTTAAGGAGTAGGAATAATTTGCTGGTTCTTTTAGTTTTAATAATCACACATAAAATGAACAAAAAAAGATGGCATTACTCAGAATTAAAAAGAAAAACTTTTATGCATCCGATCCCCCTGTCAAGTCGGTAAAGATGTTCACCTGTTTTTCTGCTTTCCTTCACTCTGGTTTGTCTCTGTCGCCTGTTTTCGGGCCGCTTGTCGATCTGCATGCTTTGCTGTTGAACTAACAGCAGTCTGCTTGTGTGTGATGTATTCTGCATGTTCTCCTTCCACCACATAAAGGGCCACGTTCACTGACTTCACCGAATACATCGCACACAGTCAGATTTAATTACATGAAGTAATTGGAGACGTACAATAGATCGATGTAAGTTTAGTACAATGACTACATGAATCAGAGGGAGCTTGTGAGTAGAATCCCTTCATTTGCATTGATGTCAATTACATGTCCCTGCTCTTGTGCCAGATAACATGCAGCAGTTTTGTTAAGTGTTTAAATGTGCTTTGGTTGGAAACAACCTGAAATTCATACTTAACAGGATCTTTATTTTCTGAATAGCTCCTGTCAGCTTCTTATTAAGGGTATTAGAAGGGAAATTATGCAGCCACACAATACTTCGTCTTTTATCCATTTAATTTGCCACCCTATGAATTGATAGCAGCATTTCATTGAGTTAAAAACATAAAATGGGACTTGTGTGTCTTAAGGATCTCTGAAGTCGTTCCATGAGATGACTTTTGAATAATTGCAACTGTGAAGAATGTCACATATAAGTGTTTTTTTTTTCAATAGTTCTTTTTTTTTTGTCTTTAGGTGCACATGAAGCATAACCATGCATCATAATTTCTACAATTTCTAAATATTTTCACGTTAAGCGATAAACTTTAATGCAACTCCTCTGGGTTTGACGAGACGGACCGATGAAAAGCAGTATAAATGTAAGGGGAACTTTCAAAATAAAATCGACTGTAGCTTAGGAAGGCAATATTTTACCGTCCTGAGTCATCAAATGTGTGTGATTTAATCTGTGTGAAGACCTCAGATGTTTGTTAGAGAACATTTGCACACACAAAAAAGCAGCTTCACAAAAGTCAAGGAACCAAGCGGAAAAGTCAGGGACATCACAGAAATCAAGTTCTGGACGTGGAGAGTAAGGTGAAATATTTAGGTCATGTTAGAAAGGAGTGATCTTTGTGATGACGCAAGCTAATATTTTGGCAGTGACACATGAATTTAACATGTTAAAATGATGCTAAAGTGTCCCTTTTTCAAGCCTGCTGCACTTCTCTTTATATGCCATAGCTTGCTGGTGTAACTACAGTGAAGCTGCACTGAAGAATAATGAAGAAGCTGCAAGTAGCCAATCAGGGTGCAGCGCTCAGGCTGCTGAGACGACATCTGCAAGTCATAATGATGTGAGACATGGAAGTGGTAGCATTGTGCTGCGGAGATGTGCTTTTTTCCGTAAAGCGAGAAATCTTGGTATCAATTTCCTCCACTTCACTGTTTCAAGCTCCTCTTTGTTGTTCTGTCACATAAAAGTCAAAACGTGAAAAATGTGTTAATACGTCAAAAGTTTAAATATTTTTCCCAACATATAGATGTGCTTTTTCACTGCTAAACTCCAATGTTTGAGAAATAAATTAAAAGTCTACAACTGTGACCTAGATAACAAATTGTTTTCAAATGAATTACTCCAATGTTTTATTTTCAACCTCAGGCCAGAGAGGCTTCATTATTCGTACCTGACGTTTCAGAAGCAGGCTAGGGTTCATTTTCATCATTTAGCAGGTCCAAAGTCAATCTGCAACCCCCGCCATCAGTCCCCTTCGCCAAACCCAAACTTGACACCCCATTTCTCCCCATTTCACCTCTCGTTAGACATGGTAAAAATATCTTGCCCTCTGGCAATTTTCCCTAAAGGAAGCAGGATGTGTGGGACAGAGAATAATAAAAAAAAAAAGATTTTATGGGCAAATAAAATAGCAGATAACACAATTAGCACCGTGATCGAGGATTCATCACTTTTACGGCGGAAAGATGGTCTCTGGGCTCGGAAATGAATTCTATTTTTATGAGACGTGGAGAGAGAAAAGGGGCAAATGATGGAGAGCAGGAGATGCTAATGAAGTGAGGAATCTGCTGCTAGCAGCGGTAAAACGCAGACCTGGCTGGCTCCTGAAATATGACGCCTGCGTTGATAAGGATCGCCCCTCGCCGACACACCACTAACATCACGTGTGACAACTAATTAGGATTCATGAATATTCGCAGTGTCTTGCTTCCCTGTGTGTCATGGGAATTAATGGCTGTTTGAACTGGAGCTGTGTGACACTTGTTAGAAGTCAAGACGGATTTGTGTTGGAGCTGATGGCGTAAAATTAGAACGTGGGATGCGCTTCAGATGACTGTATTTACCACTTTACACGAGAAAAGGATTTCTTCCTCACTGATAAGATTATCAGCAAAAAACTGCATAAGGTGTTCAGACCAGCATAAACCCACATCCTCTGTTTTCTCATGATTCTAAATGCAGTCGGCCATTTCAGACGACATCCCACACCCGGCGTAAACACAGACACTCACCACTTGACATTGCGGGCGAACCTGGCAGCAGTCGTTGCCCGGGTGGGTCGGAAGAGCAACACTTATCCACCAACGCAGCAACAGAGCGAACAGCCAGCGTTCACAGGTCTGAACCACTTGTGATGTTCCATATCCATTATATGTTTCCAGCAGAACACAAAACGATGCAATATCTAAATCCGTAACCACAGATGTGAGCAACGGCGTCTAAAACGTGTAGTTGCTCATACCTGCAGAGTTTATGCAGCGACTGGATTGAGTCTTTTTTTTTTCTAGACATACGCATCTAGACAACCTGTGCTAAAATATCTGGGAGCAAACGTATTGGGTTTGATTACACAGACTAAACCAGTTCAGTTCCTTGTTTGCACACACACAACAATGACTGGCCTGCAACTAGAAGCAGAATGAATCGATTGCAACTTAATGGTTCGGATTCAAAGTGTACATTTAAGAGCAAATCGTCAGGGCGGAGCTAACTGAGGTTTAAGGAAGGAAATGTTTCCCTGCTGAATAAATAAACTAAAATTAAAGGTTTTATTTTTCAGGCTTTGTCAGGGCAGTGAGATTATGCAAGTCTGTTCCCACATCATTACCTGACAACCCAACAGATGAGGTGGGCGGTTGGATTTCGTTCTGCGTTTCATCATCTTTATGGGATAACATAAAAGGAATTAATGAATTAATAAATAAAAAAATTGAAGGTGCAACAGCTAAAACATGGCAGCTTGAGTAGCACATGTAAGCTAGACATCATCACCTGCTGATATTTGTTGGATTCTGGATGCTTATTGAAACGTGAAAGGAAATCCAGATTTATAGATTCAAACTCCATCAGTAAAAAACCCCAAAAAGCCCAAAATAACCAAACAATGTTGAGTTTCCAGAAACCGTTGGCTGAATGAAACATGACTTTAAACCGTTTTGTCTCGTTGTCTCCACACACCGATCACACCCACACTCTCTCCTTTGTGTTTCACTCTCAGTCCATCATGTCCACTCGCAACCACATCCACACAAAAACACACACACACACACACACACACACATTTATCTGCCATGAGCTCATCCGCAGAAACCTCTCCGAGTCAAACAGAATGCAGCGGCACATGATCTTCATTCACTTACTGCCACCGACGTGGAGGAAAGCGTAGCAATATTCAGAAAAAAGCTGGACCACGTGTGATTTTCTGTCTTTTTCTTTCTTCTTCTTCTTGCTTGACAAATTGTTCATGTCGTTAAGAAGCACATTCAGGTGCAGAGACCAGCAAATAGCCGGCAGCAGGAGGTTAGATTATCTGTGCCAAAAGACGTTCGGTCGTGAAATCTGCTGAATGACTTGCATTGATCCAAACTAACATTGAGTTTCAAAAGCACCATGAAGACAAATATGTAATACGCCAATCTGTTTTAGTAGATCTAGCAGGATGATGGTAAGAAATGTTTCTCTTTCACTGCAAGGAAGAAAGAATATAAAAAAAAAACTACAGGTACTGAACACAACAGTGATATGGAGGCTCACAGCAAAGCTACTGCACAAAACCAAAGTATATCTACTGATATACATCTATTTATATCAGTGTCTGGCAGATATATTGTCGAAATGGACAACTAAACTCTGCATACTGGGTATCAATAATTGTTTACCAGCTGCTTCTGTGAAGTCAGAAGAGTTAAAGAGGCTGGCAACTGGAACTGCAGTCAGGTTTTATCAGTAACTGGCTGGTAGGACGCACAGAAATCAGATCTTTTTCAGTCTCTAAATCCACCATCAGAACCACTAAACCGCCACATTACCATGGTGATGGCAAGACTAGGTGAAGAAGACTTAAAATGACTTATTATCAGTATTAATTAAGTGTATATAGTAAGAAGGTATTTAAATAAACTGTATTATCTAAGAGGTGTCTTAGATAAACTGATCTACATTCAGGCTTTGAGAGATCCAGAGAGAATGTCACCCTCAGCAGATAACAGTCAGGCACGGTTGGGTTATGAAACAATGTTCGACACTTTGGAGATCTTATGGAGGTCAAATCGATCCACAACTAAAAGCAAAGTTAGTAGTTAGTACAGCAAACCTCCCAGATCTCCTAGTCTGCCAAGTCAGGATAGGTGAGGATTACGTTCTTATTCTTTTAACATCTACTGTGTCCTACATGACAACGACTGTGGCAGAAAACTAGCACTGCAGATCATCACCGAAACACCATCCCTGTCATAAAACAGAGCAGATTACAAAAGACCTGAGGTTCACCCTCCATCGGAACAATGACTCCCAATACAGACACAGCTGTAGGGTTGCTTCAGATAAAAGCATATTCATGACTGAATGACCCAGGCCAAGTCCAGGCAGAAATTCAACACTTGAAAGATTGATGTACAAGAGCTACCCATCAATTTTGAGCCATTTTGCAAAGGAGGATGGTCTAATACTTCAATAGATGTGCAAAACATGCAGAGATATGTAGGCAAAAGACTTGTGGTTTACTCTATTCTAATAAAAAAAAAAACAATGTACAGCTTATAATTCCTCTTTTAAAGGTGTTACTTCTGCACAGGCAAGTAAAAGTTATTCCTTCCCAGCTGCTTGGCCAAGCTGAGACGCATTACAGAGTGACTAGTGGCCCTCGCACCCGCAGTTCTGGAGCTCACTCACTGATTATCCCTCTGTTCTGACAAAAGCTGCATCAATAATTAAATCTGCAGCCCGACTGCAGCACGGAAACTAATGAAGGGTGTGAATGAAATCAGCTACGACTCATCAGACTCAGGGAAAGACAGAAGCTTGATGCCAGACAAGGGAAGCAATATCACAGCGGGTCAGCTTAATGTCTGCCCTCTGGCCTCCTTTTTCATTTTGATTTTCACTTCCCACCTAAAGCCGCCCCCGTCCTTGAGCTTTGCTCACAGCAAAGGCGGAAAAAAATAAATAAATCACAGATATGCATATCCAAGAACAGCTCGCTGTAGTGTAATATCGTCGGCGTGAGAAAACGTCGGAGTCCTCAGCCTTCAGCGGACGTTAGCTCGCTCTGTCCCAGAGGAACGTCCAACTCCAACAAAGACACCCACAATAACAGATGGATTTATTTCCTCTTTTGGTGTGCTGGGACGTTTTCCATCATCTCTGCTGAGGAGGGAGTTTGGACAAGGTACCTCCTGTAAATAGGAACAAGCAGTAGCGGTTGACCTGTTGACTCTTTGGATCAGCTGGAGGGAGCTGAAGAAGCACAGATGGCAAGAAAAAAAAAATATCAGCAACAAGCGGTCAGAAGCTGCTTTCACACTCATTTTGCAGTTTTCTTGCTGCACAAAACTGGGAACGAAATATTTGCAGATTTGAACATGCGGGATGGAAGTGTATTTCAGGAAAAATCGCACCTCGTCGAGTCTATGAAGAGTTGCTTTTTAAGTATCTTATTTTATATAGTGTGTGTATATTTGGTTTACGAAGGGTTTAAACTTTAAACATTGTGTCAAGTCACTAAGTCTGTCAGTGAGCGAACACAAACATATGAAGATTAATACTCCATAACACAGTGAGTGACTGTCCCACAGTGGTCAAAAATAAATATAACCTTAATTCATCCAGAAATAGAAGAGACTATTTCTGGATCACTTTAATTATCCTGCATGCTAAGATGAGAGAATCTTCATAAGTGCAGACAGAGATTCTGCATAGTGGAGCTGAAAAGATGTTCAATAATATTATTTAATTTGAGTAATTCATTGATATTTTAACAGTTTGTGATCAGGTTTTATCAATACATTCTGTTACAACCGGCCCTTGGAAGTTGTTGCTGCTCTAGCTGGAAGGATTTCTGCATGTAGGTAAAAATATAAATAAATAAATAAATATATATTTAAAAAAAAAGGTAAAAACTGCAGGACACAGAGACACTGACATAAAAACTAAGAGTTAGGGTCAGTTAGTGTCAAGCCACAACAGTAAAACGGAGTCATTCTGCAGCCTAAATCAGATAATAAAGATTACAGAAAATATCAAATATCGCATTAATATAACAAACTGATTTCCTAATATCATGTAGTTTATGTATCTGATGTTGTCAAAACTAAAGTAGTTTTGTTTTTGGAGGCTGACTGTTGTTAACCAGGGGGTGTAGATGAAGAGATATTAAAGTCTAAACCAGGCAAATATGAGAAAATGTTTTTAAATGGAAAAACAATAAAACTTTGACTTTACGACTTGGTTTGATACCTGCAAAACTGCTTAATTTTGAAATGCAAAAAAACTAAACAGATCTTGGGGCAGGAAACTTAAACCTGTATTATTATTATTTTTATTCTAATTCTTAGTTTTGACTTTAACTTATTTTTTTTTAGTTATTTATAAAAATGACTAAACTGAACTTAAATTCTGACAGATCGTGACAATAATGTCTGCTATCTTCAGCATTTTTGCTGCTGACTTTCGATTGCTCAAAGCCCTGGTTACATGCATGTTGGGACAGGCTACCTAAATCAAGATTGACTGACTGATTATCAAGTTAGTAAAAGTGTAAATGTACAGGAGAGTTTGCAACAGTTTGATACGGAAAGAATATCTGATGGTTTTTAGGACGGGCTACGTTTTTGTTGGATTCAAGCAAGAAAACATTTAAACCGTGTAACAAAAGGGGGATAAAAACAAAATTGTCTGTATCGTTGTGGGACTTGTGTTTTTTTGCAATAGCAGCAGAACAACCTTAAACTGTCATGTAGCATTTTCGTTAAAATCAGAAAACTAAAATGCTTTTGTGAGCCGCCGCCACAGAGGGGAAGTTGTTGCTGCTCTGAGTTCTTTCATTACTTTTTCACAGATTTTTTTTTTCCTTTACAAATTCATTCTCTCACCTGCTTGTGTATTTATATGTTCAGATTTACTCCTGTTCAGAGTTGGAGGTGGGCTGGAAGAAAAAGAAAAATAACTCAACTGAAGGAGAGAACAGATGGACTTAAGGTAAACGCAGAGACAAATGAGACTGCGGTTCAGACACACACCGACAGCACAAGTGTCAGAAAGAAAGCGATATGAAGGTGTTTCTGACGGTGGGAGAAAGCTGTGCTTAGACAAGAAACAGCAGGCGACCAGAAACAAAACAACGCCGACCGTAAAACTTCATGCTGATAATTAGCGACGGCAGCCACCAAAACAAAATCCTGCACCCACGTCGTTTTCGAAGTTCGAATGTCTGACTGGAATATTACACAACTTGGCAGTTTTTCTTGATTCATCGGATGTTAGTTTCTTAAAGGGGCAGCATCATGTATTTTCCAGGAACATAGTGCCATTTTATAGCACAATCAAGAAGTTATGTTTACTTCATACTATATATATCAAATATGATTTAAAAGAAATATGACTTTGTAATTTTAACGCCTTGAAATTGAGTCTCTTTAAAAAACCATCTGTTTAGAGCTGTATTTGAAACGTAATCAATTAGAAAAATTAAAGATTGCATTTGACTTAATGCAATGTTTTGATTGTTCATTTTATGTTGCATGACTTTGTGTTTGTTATGATGTAAAGCACTTTGAAATGCCTCGCTGCTGAAATGTTCTATACAAACAAAATTTGATTGATTGATTGATTGATTGATTAAAAACTCCTGCTCTTTCTGACAATCCACCTTCAGGAAGTCATCACAACATGGCTTCTCTCTTAACCTTTTAACAATGTTTTGATACCAGCGTTGCTCTGAGACGTAGCTCCTATAATGAGCTCAGCATATGCTTGGTTCCATCAGGTAAACACCTAATTGCTGCTGGCTAGTCTGAAGGAGCTGAGTGGAGGATTTGCGGTGGAAGGCTCCTCCGTGAGGCAGAAGCTTGGAAACTGCAGCTCAGAGGAAGAGCTTCTTCCTGCCAGGCGGCATTCGGTCGCCCCCAGGAGTTTTACACAGATGAATGGTTGCCATAAGAAATTCAAATATTTCTCAAACATGCATGAAAGAGTCAAGGCAAGACCCCAAGTATGTTTTTGATGAGGGAGTAACATTACAACATGATGTAAAGCTAAGAAAAGTGGATTTCCCAGAATACTGTCATACTGGAGTGGAACGATAGGCATCACCTTCAGCTGGCTGTGGGAGCCTGAGAGCACAACTCAGCTGAAACAACTCCAAACATCAACTCTGCGCCGAGGCCGAATCCCATGACCCAAACACGCAGGGGCCCTTCTGCTGACTCAAAAGTTCTGACATTTCTCAGCGGGAAGAAGTCTGGAAAAAGTCTGGGGGGAAAAAAACAGAGGTGACCTCTGAATCAAGAACGTCTTAGAAGTCGGGAACCTTCAAACCAGACGATTGGTGGACGGTTGCTCTTTTCCGCCACCCCGTTACTCCCCCGCCCCCTTCAATCTGAAAGGGCAAGGCAATCAGAGGGAAATTTGTGCCCCATTTCACGGAACACTGCGGTCCGACCGCGCCACACACGAGAGATCAGAGACAACACACACAGAAGTCATGCTGGACTGTTTTCACTGGTCTGCACTGGAGAATGTTTTTCAGACCTCTCCCACAGCCTGTACAGTGGTCTGAGTTGCTCATTTGCATGAATGAATGTGAGAAGAAAAGGTCTCCACACGCTTTGATGCAAGTCTGATTGCTGAAAAAAGAAGCAAGCAGCAAAACGAGCAGCCGCTGCAGAGGCCGTGGAGCCTGACAGAAATCCGACGGCGGTCCCACTTAGGCGTGGGCATCGTGTTTTTCTGGCTGCGGGAGAATGTCAAAGAGGGAGAGAATAAGGCTTTTGATCTCTTTTTTTCACTCAACAAGTGGAAAAATGGAGAAAGACAAGGAAACTATACGGCGAAGCACGCGTGAAGGCGGTCGGACGCAGACGGATACGCGAGGAGCCAGACCGTAATGTGGTGTTTACATTCCACCTCCATGTTGCCGCCGTCGCATCTGCGCCAGGATTATCTGATGCACTGACAAAGACCTTTCTCCTCCCTCTCCCCATCGCGCCGCTCACTCCGATGCGCTCGCAGCTCATGCCAAGGGAAGAACAAACAAATTGTGTTTACCTCTGTTGCTCCCATTGATAAACCTATTGGAGCGAGAGCATTAGACTCTCTACTTCATGTAGCTGTCAATGCTGGCTTAGATCAGGCTCAGTTTCTCACCAGGTTTTTGCAGCCTGCCCTCATATTCGACATCTTTTTAAATTAACTGTTTACCTTGTCTGAAGGTGACTTTCCGATTTATTTATTTATTTTTTTGTCTTGTGGGATCAGTGTTAAGCGCTTTCATTGATGCCTGCAGGTGTTTTTATCTCGATGTTGTGATTAAACTCAAAAGTTTAAAAGTTTGAAATAATGACACTTTTTGTTCCCAGAAGTCATTGCTGACAGATTAGCAGAGTAGGGTAGTAACTAGTTACATTTACTAGAGTAGGTTTATTGAAAAAATGTACTTTTAGGAGTATTTTTTTGTCTATTTTTACTACGCTCTACTTTTTACTTGAGTAAAATTTCTGGATTCTCTACCCACTGATTGAAAAACAAACATGTTTTGACAATTTTTTTATTCTTTTCAATGGAACTGGTTTGGAAAAACAAATATTTAGCTAGATTTTGTTATTTTCTGTTACATGAATTATTGTTATTTTGGTCCTTAAAATACCAAGGTTTTTATATTTTGGACCATCTGATAGTGAAATTTTTAAATATTAAATAATTGATAATTTGATCAGTTACTCAGTAATTGAGTAGATGTTTTACAAAATACTTTTTTACTCGAGTACTTCCTTTACTTTTACTTGATTAAAACTATGTTGAAGTAGTGCTACTTTTACTAGAGTCCATTTTTGAAGATTGGTAAATCCAGTTCATTTTCCTTAAAAAGGCTAATAACTCTTTGCTGAAGTTCCAAATCATAAGATTCAAATCAGATAGATACTTTCTTGCAGTGCTTTCACATACTTATAAGCAATGAAAAAGTTGTTTGGAGTTCAAGAGTCGTTCAAATGCTCGGGTCAATCCAAAGGCAACGCTGTTCTGGGCAATGAGCCTTGTCGAAACCTGCCACTCCTGATCACCGATCCGAAAGCCCACCAGTAAAAAACAAACAGAAAAAAATCTAATGTCACTTTCACATCTAATACGTTTGCTCCACGATGGTGTGAAAACACTTCTAGGACCCAGCCAAGGGACGAAGACTCAGTCTGGATCAAACTGAATCATTACTTTGTTCTTTTGTTGATCAACCGTTTGGAGCTGATCCACCGATGACAGCAAAGCGACAAGAGAATACAGTCTGAGAAAGATGAAAGGAAGGATGAACAGCGCTGACATGCTGGAAGAGGCGGCTGAAATTTTCATGTGAAACGTCTGAGCTGTCAATGTAAAAAATTTAGGCGAAAGGGTCGGAGAGATTGTAAGATATTGATGGAGAAAGGTGATAAAAAGTGACACGTTGAGAGTCGAGCGGTGTCTTGAATAAATGAGGACCATCTGTAATTGGAGACCACCGATGGATGTAAACAGTCTAAGCACATTTACCTTGGGAAACTTTATTTGAAACATATCATCCTTTCTGGTTCGCCAGGCCCTTATCTGCTGGGATTCTTTCAGGCGTCTGCTCGACATGTAGGTAGTTGGCAGGTTTTGTCCTCTGTGAGGAAACTCAACTTTTACTTTGTCATTCTGTCCAGTTTTGTCATTTTATATTTCACTTGTTGAGGCACAAAAAGAATCCATCTGCCACAGGACTCCATCATCCGTTCATCAAATCAGACATTTTGTACCCATTTTGACAACCTCAGTACTTGAGTAGACTTTTATTAGCAAATATTGTTTTTACTCTTGCTTGAGTAATTTCTTGGTTGGCTACTTTTTACTTTTACTTGATTAAAAATATGTTGAAGTTGTGCTACTTTTACTTGAGTACAAGTGAAAGTACTATTGAAATATTTAAAGATTTACAATATTTATCTACTCTGTGCCACAAGGAAATGTGAAGAAGTTATACTAGGACAGTATAACTACTATAGTAGGATAAACATCATACTATAGTTAATCAGTTGTGGACTATATATATATATATATATATATATATATATATATATATATATATATATATATATATATATATATATATATATATA
>CAEFZX010016909.1:0-20342 GCA_903066825.1 Alfaro cultratus
GTGTGTTTTCCCTAACCCTAACCTCAAAGTGTGTGTGCCTAAACCTAACCGTGTGTGTGTGTGTATACTTACCTTGTTTGTTCCTAGCCTAAGTGTGTCTGTTGTTAAAAAATAAGTATGTTAAAAACCTACAAATGCATCAGCTATGCACAAATTGTGTGCCTTTTACAAAAATAGAATAGACTCGTCATCTTACTTGTTCCTAGATTGTCGGTTTTGGACGCTTAGGGAGCCAGCATTCAATGAGAGAACCCTTCTCGTCAATTATTGACGCGAAGGGGGTACCCGATGCGTCAACATGTGACGCTGAGGGAACCTGCTCAAGCGTCAATATATGACGAGTCGGGAGTGAGAATGTGTTGCATAGTTACATAGAACTATGCAATCATGTTCTACAGTTCTAACTCAAACAGTTCTTGATTTCCCAATGAGAATGGTATATCACGAATCTTACTTTGTGGACAAAAAGAAACAACACCATGCTCTAGGTTGATTGATATTTTTTCTAAGACAAAGTAACACTAAATATAGACAGATAAACTATATGAAGAGAGGTCAATTAATGACAAACCTCCTTAAGTAAAGTGGGGAATATTTTTATTCTCCTGGTTGCTCCAACGTATCAAAAACATTTATATACCTATTTCCTATTCATATTTACTTTAAATGTGGCCTTCTATTGCTATTTTTTTTTTTTAAATACAAAAGAGTTTTCTTTTATTTCCTTTCCATCCATCCATCCATCCATCCCTTTTCTAACACCCTTGTCCCTAGTGGGGTCAGGAGGGGTGCTGGTGTCTATCTCCAGCTAACATTCCAGGCGAGAGGTGGGGTCACCCTGGACAGGTCACCAGTCTGACCCAGGGCAACAGACACAGACAGGACAAACAACCATACACACACACACACACACACACACACTCACACCTAGGGAGTATTTGGAGAGACCAATTTACCTGACAGCCATGTTTTGGACTGTGGGAGGAAGAAGGCGTACCCGGAGAGAACATGCAAACTTTGTGCAGAAAGACCACAGGCCAGGAATCGAACCCAGAACCTTCTTGCTGCAAGGCAACAGTGCTACCAACTGCGCCACTGTGTAGCCTTTCTTTTATTTCATTTTTTGGATTTACACACCACTGAAAACAAGTCTCAATAAATCATAAATTAATTATTAAACAGCTCATTAGACAGATGGGGTTTGACACTGCATACAACACATACTCTATTATGGATACCTAGTCCAGATTTTGTAAATGAAAATTAAATGTAACAAAAACTGAAAAAAAAAAAAAATGAATAATAATAATAATGTAAACATTGTTTAGGCTATTGTCAAAATTAAAAACTAAAACATTTAATGTTGGCATCTGAACTAGGCAATGACTTTAACACATTATGTTCAATTAATTAATTGCATAGATTTTAAAACATTATAAATTTTAACATAAATAATCTTTTTTTTGGAACACACAAAAATGCTGAGCTTTTCCAGTGTTTATTTTTATTTTTTTTCAAAAACCACTGGTTTGCCTGTTGTGTTCAGGCTGTGGTAAAAGGGGTTAGCCTATCAGTGAATCTATCCTAGTCTAAAATAGCTTATCTATGCTAAACATCTTGCTAACAGTAAAGTCAGTGTCCTGACCACATTTCTAAAGAAGTTTCACAAATAATCAGGAGTTCCTGAAAAGATGAATGGATAGAATATTACTTGAACCTGAACAACAGATTACAAATAATTAATATCTTTGTTGTTGAGCTCATACGTCTATTTATTTAATAATTTTATAATTTGGCAAAAAGGGTTTTTCAGTAGAAATTGTTAATTTTGTTGAACCCTAACCTTGATTAAAATAAGGATAGGGTTAGGGTTGCAGACCCTGCAATTAACTCAAAAATTTGAATCAAGTTTCATCACTTATCTAAACCCAAAATTTGCAACAATGAAGCCATTAGATGACTGAGCCTATGTTGAGGAAAAATGCATTCTAAATAATCAATTCCATTGACTGGTTCAAAATGTCAGTTCAATGTAAGCAGACAGGAAGCCATGGAGATGCATCATTCCCTACAGACCTGTGTTTAGCAATATTTAGGTACCATTTAAGTAAAGCTTTCACAGATGACAAGATTTAATACATATTACTCAAAAGTGCGTTGCTTAGGAAGCTTTGTACTGCATGTGTGCTGGCGTGTGTGTGCATGTGGGTGAACTGCATCCCATTCTCAGCCGTATCAGCATTGCAGAATAAATTGCTTACATAAGGCTGGAGGGTTTTGCTCATACTTAAAAAGGACAAGTTCAAAACGAACAATGTTTCCGTGCCTGGGTCGCATCCGGATGGCTCAGGATGCAGTATCATTTGAATGAAACCCTGGAGAGAGAAAGAAGGGAAACGAGGTGGGGGAGGGAGCTGTGTGAGAGCGTGTGTCTGTGAGTGTGTGTACAGGAAGCATTAGAGGAAAGAAAAAAGCAGTGAAGAGGGAAGGAAGGGAAACAAATGTGAAAGCTGTCGTGCATGAAATTAAAAGATACCTCGGAAATACTCCCGTCTGTGATGCTTTATGGCGAGCGCTCCTGGAAGTCTCTCCATCTCACTTTCTGTTTGTCTGCAGGGAAGGCAGATGTGAGACGGTGTAACCTTTAAGGAACGTCCAAATCGATAAAGCTCTCCAGTTCCCCAGATCTCAACACTGTTGTTGCCTGAAGGCAAGGGTTGTGTTGGAGTACCTGGGATATGGGATGTTTGCTCTGCCACTTGTTTTCCTTTGAACTCCCTGGTATTGTTGGTGAAAACCTTTGGAGAGACAACACTTTCCAAATCCCTTTGTCCTTGTTTTTGGTACTTACTCCCAAACCACACTGACTGTAGTCAGAGAGAAAAAAAAGTTCAAATAAAGGGCTCTAATGTAACTACTGGGGGACATAAAAATGCGCCTGGAGAGAAAAATTTGCCTCTCAGAGCCTGAAACTGATATTGATTTGTACGTGTTTAAAACCTCGTGAAATTTGACAGATTTTGACACTTCCTTTTTCTAAAGCTTTTAGTAGAGTCACGGCATATCTAAAAATGGCGATGCTATGCACTTTAGTTTTATCTGAGTTGAGGCAGAGCAAGGAGTGAGAACGGGAGGCGGTGATGTGGAAAGGGAATTTTCTACGCCTTTCATGAGAGTCTTGAATCTCTAAGCCAACTGCAAACACAGTTTGCTAAATTTGATCTGCGTTGGATTAAATAAACCTAATGATCACCTAATTTTCTATTAAGATTGTACATTGACTACCACATATGTTTATTACTACATTATTGTTTAAACTTTCTTCAATATTTTACTATTTTAAAATGCTAAAAAAAATCTAAATGCTGTCCTACATATTTATGTGTTCAAGTTTCTCACAAATCAATCATTTAAATTGATCATCTTAATTGATCACAGAATCAGTTTCTTCTCCTCCATCCTCTCCATCATTGACGGAGCAAAGAGCTGTCAGGGATACTATATTAGGTCTACAAAAGACTGGAATAACAAGAACTTTGACTTGAGGCTTGAAGAGAAGTGGAGCGATTATTGGGGAACAGAATAAATGTGAAAAAAATGATCAGCTGCCGTCAGCCAGGATCCTTATGGAAGGTCTCGTCTGGTTGTGAGCGACAAAGCAAGAATAATCCAGAGGAGGCTGGACGGTCATCTGCATGGCAGGAACTTTTCAACAAACTAAAGGTATACAGGACCACTGCAACCAAGGACACCACTGGTGACATGCTGTTGTTAGAGTTTGAACTATTGAAAGGACTCAAAAGAGGTTAGGGTTCCCAATGAACATCAAAATACGTCACCATTCTGATGAGCAACATGAAGAGTATTTGGATCAGCTCAAGCTGCTACTAGTACTGAATACAACCTGAAGAACACCGTCAGAAACAGCATGCTGTACGGTTCTTTTTATCAAGGCATCCAGGGCAACTTCACTGCTTTTACAGGCCAATGAAAGAGGTCATTTACTGTAAAATGGAAGATGTGAATACATAAAAAGATCCTGCATAAGTCTCCCAGTATGTCAATAACTTGCCATGTTCAAAATCAATAGACCAAGGAAGAAGCATTGGGGTTATGTATCAGTCTCCAGAAACTTTCCTTGAGAAAATACAGAAAACTGAAGCTTTGAGTTACCAAGCTGCAGCTGAGAAATCTGAATGATTTAGTTCCTGTAACCAATGGATGCTTTGTTTGTCAATAAAGGTTTTCCTACAAAGTCATAATCTCTTTTTTTTTAACTTTTATCCAAGATGCAAACAGTCTTTGATATTCTTTCTGTCCACTATTATATCAAATCATCAAAAGACTGGAATAACAATTTAGAGACTGAGGTTTTCTTGAGCTAATTTTGAAAATCAGCAATCCCTAGCACTTATTATCCCCAATGCAGTGATTTCCATTTCATAGGAATATTCACTGACTAACAGAGGGAAGCATATTAAATGCTCTGAAACTCAAACAACGTCTTCAACATTTCATCCCTCCTCCAAATAAAAGGTAACGCTGAAATTTCTAAATACATGTTGAATAGCTTCTAATACTTTTTAGATCAGATGGCTTTAAAAATAAAAAGCTTCTCACTTATAAATTAAAAGGTGTGTTTAACATCCTAATACTGACAAAGTTATTTGTTTCATCATTAGCATTTTACCAGAACAAGTGTGCTTTCGCTATTTAATGAAGAATGTCCTATGCATTGTCTTCAAAGAAGGCCAAAAGTCTGAATATTTTACTCTTCGTTCATGTCTGCTCCGGTGTTGAACTTCCTTCTATTGAACTTCTTTTTCATATTCATCAGGAATGTTTAGATGTTTATTTTATTTTCAAACATCTGTGCACGACTACTTCTCCTTAGTTATACTGTAGGTGTTTAAACAGAGGTATTTATTTGCATGTTAACCCTTAATGTTCATTTGCATCAAAAGTGTTTTCTTTTTTTGTCTCTCCTGTCCTTTCAGATCTCAACTTTCCACCTACCTCCCCTTTCTCAACAAACTGAGAAAATAACTGCTTGCAATGCTCATGCTCACAAGCCTAAAGTTAGCAAAGTATTTGGGATTTGCACTTGCACAATGTTTGTCTTTTTTTTTTTTTTGTTTCACACTGAAATTAAAATTATTTGCCTAATAAAAAAACTGATGGCGGTGTTGGCGGTAGGAGTTCATCCTGCAACCGGTGGGTCACCGGTTCGAGCTCCCGCTCCGCCCGTCTCGGTTGGTGTGTCCTTGGACAAGACTCTCACCCACCTTGGCTGCTGGAGGGGATCAGAGGGCTGATGGTGTGATATAGCAGCCTCAGCAAATCACTTCCATCCTACTTTGCAGTTTGGGAGACCTGGTTGACACAGAAATATTAATTTATATATTTGGTGAGCAGCACTCATTTTTTAAATGTACACAGTACTTTGTGGATTATTTGTTTCTCTAAAATTCTACTAAAGCAAGCAGTAATGCTGCTGCCTTCCTCTATTTATGGTCCTGAACACACAAAACAGATACAAACCAAGCATAATGTCCCAGGCTCTCTGAAGAGGACATCGGCTTTGTCAACACAGACCTGTGAATATTGTCAGGGGAGGCACTGCTGAGTGAAACACTATGAATAGAAGGACAGTCAAACTGAAGGTGCACATGGAGGATGCACAAGGCTTAACAAATGCTTGCAAAGTGCTAGTGTTTCCTGTCTATGACCAATAAAGACAGAAAAATTACTGTTTTATAGAAAACTGGCTCGGTTCTTTGGGGTTCTTAAATTTACTGAGCTCCCAGTCCTTACAAATCTAATGCATTTCTATATGACCCTCAGTTAAAGATTTGGTTGTAAGAAATAAATTAATGTTCTGTTGAAGTTGCTATCAGATCTCGCCACAAAAGCCAAAGTGTGAGTGACAGCCAAAAGTGTTACGCTGGTTTGCACTATGCAGATAGATCAGATTGCAGAAAGTTACATGGGTCTTACACCCATGTAACTCCAAGCAGGCACTCTCTGAGCAATATGTGTTTGCAAAGGACTAGAATGTGAATGTATCCTTTGTTGAGTTGCAGTGAGCTTATGCATTGCTGTTTTAACATTAAAATTAGGGGAGCTGTTTAATTCCATGCCACTGTCAGGTTAATTACTTCTCATGAATCAATTTTTTCTCACTTCTAAGCATACTCTTTATTTCAATCTTCTCTTTTTTAATGCTTTGCAGTATTTTATTTATCCCTTCAAGTCATATTTGATAACAAAATAGCATCTCTATTTGTGAAGTATTTAAAGGACATTTCGACATAAGATTTACTGAATGGTTTTGGTAGTGTGTAAGGAAGTGATGATTGCAATGTTAAAATAAAGGGCTGGTCCAAGACCAGTTTTCAGCCCCAAGCTGATTGTCTGACTATAAACTCTGGCCCCAAAACCAGAGTGCTAATCCCAAATCAGCTGCCCTATTGTCACTGAATGTTTTATGAAAGATTTCTGCAGAGGGAGAAAACCCACAACACTACCTGCAAAATGCTGCATTTTTCATTTATTGACAGGATTTACAGAATACACATAGTGGCACAACGTCCCTTCCATCCCCAAATGGGAGATTGGTTTACAGTCTCCTGGCAACAAACAGTTGAGTCTCTGAAGATTCCACACAGTGCAACATGGGAGAGTCACATTCTATTGACTTTCTAACATCACAAAAATTGGGCTGACCACCTGTGAATTACAAGACAATGTGCATCTGCAGCAACGAAAAAACATTCTTTAATACTCCAATAATTAGCGACTCTCTACCAGTGATCTTCTCTTCCACCAGCCAGAGCAGGAAGATGAAGCAAACAGCTCTATCTCTGCTGCTGCAACACCAGCAGGTTGCTGGACTTTCATGCAGTCTATTGTAACTTATTTCCTTGGTTCAGTTTTTTTTGTTGTTGTTGTTGTTGTAAGCTTTTTGAAAACACAATATTAAAGAGGGAGTGTTATGTGAAACCAACTTTGTTGAGATTTACATCATGTTCATAATGTTATTTATGTCATCAAAACCATACCAAGGGTGTTTTGTTTTATTCTTTCATGCATGTTTGAGAGATCCTTCAATCTCTCATGGCAACCATTCAACTGTGCAAAACTTAAACCTTCAGACTAGCAGCAGCAATCATCAAACACCTGGTGTAACTTTGCATCAACTGAGCTTATTATATGAACTATTTCTCAGTCCAGTTCTGTGACACATGCTTAACAGAGGAATGTTGATGTCATGACTTCTTGAAGGTGGCGTGTCGAAAAGAGCAATAATTTTTCAAAGAGACAAAGGCATTCATGAGGCCACTTGGAAACCAGTGGACAGATGTTGGCACTGTGAGGTAAGCAAACCCTTACATCATGCAGGGCTGTGTGGGGACGCATTCTGGTTTCACATGTCAAGCTCCACTAGGGCCTGGAATCACCGTCTAATGGCTTGAGATGAGATGATGAAAAACACTAATGCCATCACTAATTCCTTCTGCAGCACCAGCTCTTTCACTCTGAAGAATTTACATTCTCATCGCTAGTCTGCATGTATACCAAGTTATATTAAAATGTAATAGTTCCTTTACAGGGAACAACAATGATAATTTAAATGGTCACAGATCACTGGCCTCCTGTTTCCAATTCACTCTGCCATTTTGTTCATATGAATTGCCATTTCATCCCCTGTCACTGTCGTTTCAAACACACAAACAAAGCAACGAGCCACTGCAGTGTTGGTTCCATGTGGTGAGCTTTAAACCGTCACATTAAGTTGGTGAACTTTGAACCCTGTTTTGTGACAGACTGGCTGAAAAAGCTGTGAAACATTTATAAAAAGTTCACCTAATAAGTTGAACAAAAATTCCAACTGGCTCCTCCGAGAACTGGATCTAAATCTATATTAAACTACAACATAGAACCACAATGAAAAGTAGAGTACTCAATTGCATTTTTTTCATACCTAGACTTTGAAAAGTTAAATAATATTTTTCAGTTATCAGCGCTCTGACCCTGGACAGGACATAGGTAGCAAGGATAAAATTTTTTTTAAAAAAACAGAGAGAGAATGAAAATTTCAAGTTTTCAGAAATCAATGTGATAGAACAAGATTACAAAGACTACAGATGTATTTATATCCATGTGTGATGAAAAATGAAGAGAATACATAGCCTTTAATCAACAAACGTTGACGTACAGCTTTAAAACACTGTCTCTATCTAAAACAGGTGGGTAGAAACTTTTTAAACTACTTTGGATAATGAATTGAGCATATTGTACTTTTTGATAACTAGGATCCATTAAAATGTATGTGTGACTGAAGTGAAATGATTGTAAAGCCTTGCCTTGAGACACCATTTTTTTGTGTGAATTTGGCACTATATAAATAAACTGAACTGAATTAAATGTTTGATCGCTTAGAGACGATTGTAGCAACATCATCTTGGACTGCATTAAAAACTATTTAGTTTTCTTTCACAGCTACAATTTTGCCATGGCATTACATCAAAACAGAAAGACACAACTGAACATTTTGTTTTATCTTTGTAAGATCCAAAGTGAACAACAGAGACTGGTGATTAGGAGCGGAAGGGAAAGCCTGAAAGTGGCTGCTCTGTCTCCAAGCCCATGTGTCATGGTGACAAGCCCCTGACTTCCATCATCAGATGAAGTGGCTCCCAGTGGAGGTTCGGGGCAGCGGGGATCTGAACGATCGATGGCTGGGGAGCGATATGAAGCATGGGCTCACCTATGATGATAAATCTATCAAGGTGGGTGAGATGAAGCATGCACAGCCCATACCTGATGTATATGACTGTGCAGGCTTCATGCCCAGGCTAAGAGACTGATTAAATGGCTGTATGGCTCTGTGTGTGTTCTTTGTGTCATGTGCACTAAAACCGACACACACACACACACACACACACACACACACCCACACACACACACACACACACACACACACACACAGACTCTTGTCATTTTGACTGAAAACTTCTAGCTGTTTGTCTGAAATCACATCTCTCAAAAGCCGAAAACATTCTATCGTTAACTCAGGGGACGCTCTTCCTCCTCCTCTCTCTTTATTGTAGGAGAGCAGCCGTTTCTCCAAGTGTCATGATGCCCACTGGGAGCTTTTGTCTGGACAGGGATTTCATTTTCTTCCAGCACACACTATAAGCCTCCTGTTGACGCTATCCCCAGAAACACAAACGTATGCATCTCCACTTTTCAAGGCTTTACTTATAAATCCTCCCTGCAGTGTTCAGCTTTCTGGAAAGTGGAATAGAGGCTGCCATCATATTTATCTGCTATGATAAGAAGCTTTGAGATGGTGCTGATTAAATTCATTCATGGTTTTTCCCACATAAAGGGTGAACAATGACTCCTATGTTAGATGTTACGGCATGGAATTAGAGGCAACACATTTCCAATAACTGGAGGACCTTTGGCTAGTTCTACCTTGTTTTATTTGATTGGAATCTAGAAGCTAACGCCGGTGAAACAGGTGAAATTGGGGCTAATTTCGCGGCCCTGTCATGGCTACAGCAGCAGGAGCCCACTTACCTGACAAATGGACAAATAAAGAAGTAAAGCTGATCGAACAGAGAACTATAAAAGGGAGCACAAAGTCAGCCAAACTACCTCATTCATGAAACATCATTATGAATATAACAAACTCTGGCATGGACATGATTACTCTCTGCCTCTTTACATTATAGATATTTGCAAATGAGCATCCCCTCACATCCCGGACCCCCATCCCGTCACAGGGATCCCACTATCATTAGTCGCACTGTAAATGTGTTCCTGTTACTTATACAAGGTTTGCTCATGACTGCTCCCAATTTAAATTCATTCACAGAATATCATTAACTCTGAGTATATCAGATGTTCTGTTTGCTGAGGTGATGCTTGTTCAAATACTGAAGAGAAACTGAAGGTCAAAGCCAAGTCTGATTGAAACCATAACAGCATAACGGCACAAACATCTCATCCTAAATGTGAAACACAACCGACATCTGGTGATGATTTGGACTGGTTCTGCACGTACATGATGAGAAGGCATTGCTATTCAGCTGTAAACTCTTGAATGTTTTATCACTGTTCAGACTGACAACAGTTTTAACAAAAAAGTGCACAATATTCTTGTCAAGAAGTCATTCATTTTCTGCTGTCCTTTTAATTTGAGATAGATTTGAGATGACCGTGTATTTTTGCAACCAAAAATGCGAATGCAGTGAAAAAGTATTCTACACCTTATAGATTTTATCTATTTGATCAAATCTAGATTTTTCAGATTCTCAAGCAAATGTTGATATCCAATAAGGACAACCTAAATAAATACAAAACACAATTTTCAAATGATGTGAAAGTAAAAAGCTATTGGACCTGATTTGACCATTTTATTTGTGGTTCTAAGTTCAAGCACTTGTGGTGTGTGGTGGTGATGGAGAGCCCAACATTAATAACAGCAGTAGGTGGCAACTGAAAGATGCTAAAATGTGTTTGATCATCTGAAATACATAATCTTAAAAAAAAAAAAAAAAATAGAATAATAATAAATGTAAGAGGAAAAGCACTTTTTGCAGTAACTATATTAATTTACAGTAAGTGGTGGACCTTTCAGTGTAATGCTTAGAACTACCTGAGAAACATTATGAACACGTGTTTGAATGTATGCCAGTTTGTGGGCGTAGTAAGTAAGCTCCAGCACTAAGAGCTGTGCATAAACAAACATGTTATCCTTTTATCACTTCCAAAGATCACATTAAAAGAAATCCACAAACCCCCGAGCTTCTCTGCATTCTAGAAACAGTTTACACAAGAAAACTGTAGGGAAATGGTTTGTCACCAACACTTTTAATATGCAAGAAAACTAATTAAATTATGCAAAGGCTGTTTTATTTAAAACTGTGACAAAAAGAACTTCAGAACAAACTATGCATTATTAACAACATATAAATCAAAATAGAAGCAGAATTAATGTAGAAAAAAACTGCATGGAAAATATGTCTCAAGAAAAATTAAAGAACTTTTATGATTCTTCTCATAGTATTTATCTAGTGATATAATGCTAAGATCAAAGCTTTGAAGCTGTTTTAGAAAACCAGCAAGGCCAAGTTTCTCCATCAGTCAAAGAAAAGTGCCAAGTTTTATGTTCAGAGGGAGAGTCAGCAGAGAGGTCACACCAGAGAGCTAATTAAATTGTTTCATTGTGCCAAGCTTTTACAAAAAGGGATGTTGAGGTGGCCAAATATTGCATGTTGAATTTGAATGTGATGTTAGGGGACCAAGGAGAGAAAACATAAAATGTGTGTAAATGGTGTGTGTGTCCTGCCTGTAGTTATGCCTACTCAATGCACTTTTATTCTAAAGAGCGAGTGACAGGTAATGATTTTTAGGATGGTTTACAGACTGTTCTTACTTGATTAAGCACTGAGGTGATGGTGACAAGGAAAATATTTGTTTTACCCAGAAGCCCTGAACTGAAACTAATTCAAGCGAGTAAAAGCTACCTGATGAAGAGAATAATGAAAAGCACCGTTCCTAACTATAATACCAACCAGCACAGATTCTATGCAACTTTTATACTTGGAATTCAAACAAGAACAAACAAAGAACCTCATCTACCCATCACTTTTATTTTATAGACGTTGGATCATTAGTGAAACCCAGATCTTGCCTTGCCCTGATTTTCTTACCAGTAGATTGCCTGGTGAAGCTCCTAATCAGAAGCCTTTACCTCCTCTACTGAGTCTTTTTGATATAAAAGATAATCGCTAACACCTGTTTATTTCAATTCTACTATTTAAATTCATAGCTTGGAAGGAAAAGCATAACAGAGAGATTATACTAACAAAACATTTTAAATAGTTTTTATACAGCTTGTGCATTTTTGCCAACTTTTGTCAAACTTTTAATTGACATATTTGCTTCTTGAAGTGCATATAATCTGTAATTTGAAGTGATATGCGTGATAAAAAACGACAATTTCAACGGTAAACAAGAAAAAGGAAAATTTCACTCCTGTAAAATTGGGAAGTAAAACTAATGAATATGCTTAAGATGGACAAAATGCATCATGCATCACTATCTGTCTCATTTGGCAGAATGTAGACAGATTATAAACTAGTATGTCTTGATATCAGTTACTCCTCCTTTTGGTTTATAGTGGCCTTTAAATCCTGATTTTTTTTTTCTTTCAGATCAATCTTCTCTTCACCAGGATAGACTGGAGTCTGAAGACCCATTCTGTTCCAACATAAATCACCAGGGCTTTAGACTCAGGGTTTCTTACTATGTTGGTATAAATACAGTCTGTTCACATAGCCTAGGCAGAATTTAGCTCTGTTTGCTGACAGAACCACATCCTGACTGGATCTCTGTTAGACCAGACCTCTAAACCAGGCAGCCTCTTCATGGTATCTAAAACAAGAAATAAGTGTGTTAGTTAGAATTTATTGTGGATCATCCCTAATCCCTAATGACATATATCATCAAATAAATATATTCAGTCAACGTATTTCTCATTAACAATAATGGTTGAGTGCCACTGTAAACTTTGTTTTCAGCATAAAAATAATTTGGTTGACCTGACTCACTGGACGGACCAATAGTCAGGAATTTAACATTAACAATGAGAAGGTCAAGATAAATACTGACTTAAGCAAACTGTAGATTAAAGTTAAACCTGTTGTTTTAAGCTATTTCCTAAAAAGTTGAGATTCCAACATCATCAGTTGAAACAATCTTTATTTATTTTGATGTGTCACCAGCCCACTACCTACATTTAGACAACCAGCTGTGTTGCTTCCTCAGATTAAAATAAAAAAAATAAAAAAAGATTGATCAAGATCACCACAGGAACCAGCAATGCTCAGGACTGTCTTAAACTGGAAACTTTAACAATACTGTCACAGACTATGGTGAAGTGATCTGGCATGATTATGAACTGAGAGAGATCTCCAACAATAAATAACATCAGCCTGCATAAGGACTCAACGTGAGGCTTTCCAAACGAAGAACTTTGTAAAACATGGTGAAGTTCAGTCAGTGGAGCTGAATATCATGAAGGAGAATGACTACCACCATTTTTTGTTCTTTTGCCTTAGGTCAAGAGGTATTTGAATAAAACTTGAACACAATTGGATGTTCCAAATGTAGACAATAATCCCAAAATTGTATTAAAACTGATTTTAGTACAATACAGCAAGTTAACATTAAATTCCTGCTATTATTACCTTAAAGACCAAAACCTTAACAACCAGGAAAACTTGTGAATATGCAGCAAAAGAATGTCAGAAGCTTGTTGGTGGTGAAGCTGCATCTTCCTATGAAACATTCAACCAAATATAAGTGGAGATGTATGAATAAATAAAATATGTGTTCGTAAGAGAAAAGGTAGCGTACAATAAATCATCAAAAGTCTGAAATTGAAGTGGCAGTCATGAGGTTTATAATTATCTTTATTCTAACAGCAACTTTTCAAGGTCAAATCACTTCTGTTCATACAGGAGAAGATAGAAAACATTCAAATCTTAGAAAGAAATTCTGCATTTATATGATGTACAGGGTGTGTAATGGCCCTCTGCTCAGATACTTATATTATTTCCTGTGTGACACACCCACACCGAGCTGCTAGAGGGATTTCTGGTACATGAGTTTGAGATGCAGAAATGCTTCTTACACAGTGTGACACTTTCAGCGACAGGCTCAATATTTTTGCTAACTTGTAATAGTGGCAGTAATTACATGAAAAAGAGAACATGCTGGTGTCAACCTGGCTGATGCTACCACAACACTTCTAATTATTAGCTGTGGGTGAAGATCTCCTCCCTCCCCTTCAGTAATTAGCCTGTGTAATGTCAGCCTGAGGAGCACCATTAGGGCATAGCAGGGAATGATGGTACTTTTCCAGCCAAGTGTCTCCCAACATCATGTAGAAGCAGAAAAAAATAAGAAAACACCCGATTTCCTTGTTTGTCCAAAGCATGTGAAACTTACAGCTCTAGCATTTATAAGAAAACTCAGTTTGCTTTGCGATGATGACAATAAATAAACCAAACAATCTGAGAGGTCCTTATGATTCCTTAATTTTACCCACATAGTGAAAGATTTCATAGTTTTCCACTGTGCATCTTAAAACCCCACATACTGAGAAAGATTTGCAGTAATCTACAGCTTTCTCAACAGCTTGTCGCATCTGTCAGAAATCCACTGGGAGTGTGAGTGAGAGGGTGCTGTGCTTTGACTCCAGGCTACAATGAAAGCAGACATCGCAGTACATCAATAACTGTAGCGACAGAGCCGAATATTTCAGGGAAATTACTTGGATGTCTTCATTTTCAGAAGAAACTGAAGAAAGAAAGTTGGCTTTCACTGCTTTTTAATGTTCTACCTCTTTGCTGTTATGATATGTCAGATTTTTCTGCAAATGTCTCTTATAAAAAGTTTGTGACTTCTTTGCTTTTTAATTTTAGGAATCAAGGCTAGACATATGAATAAAACAGCTGGTTACTGTAATCAGCCAGTTTCCAGCTTGGTCTTTTTCTGATCAGTGAATGCAGCAAGCTAAGTGCAACTAAACCATGCTGGCAACAAAATAAATGTAAATGATGTGACTGATGAAATGAGATTCAAAGTTTAATATTTTCAGTACCAGGGAGTGCTAAAATTCAGGTCAGAGGAAGGAAAATTAAACTACGTTCCGAGACGTGTGTGAGGTTCATTCAGGCTGCAAGAGAGCAAGAATTTTAGCAGATAACAGGAACCTTGAACATATTAGAGCAAAGCTGCTCTGTTTTATCCTCTTGAGCTTTCATCTTGTGTCTGTCATGGAACATGGAAATGGAAAAGCTGGCAGCCTTTTGGAAATCTCACAGTTATGGTAGGTGTAGAAAAAGCTCCATAATCTGTGATGTACAGTGTTCAGTTAATATCCGTTACATTTTAATTGTTTTTAATCTGTTTTTATGTGAACGTTGATCTGTGGGATTGATTGGCTCCTATTGTGAGAAACATCACAGGGAAATCGTTGAGTTGATGTTTTGATGCTGAGCAGCAGGGGATCTCATTCCATCTCATCCATGTGTGCATAAATAGAAACCATACAATTATCTGTTAAAGTGTGAGAGCAATTAAGTACTAAAGCAATCCAAGATCAGCCTCACTGTCCTTTCTGCAGCCATACTCTGGATCGCTTTAAGAGGTCCTCGTCAGGCACAGTATGATATTTAGTGGCACCACCACTAAACTGTTATTTACCAGTGTTTCTGGTAAATAACAGTTTCCTTTGTCCTGAATGTAACTGAGTTTATGTATCAGCTTTCAGAGTATGAGGCTTGTGGTGCATGTGTGGAAAGGTGGCCATTTCTATATGCATGTTTTGGTTATAAGTTTGTGATGCATTCATTGTGTTTTGGTTTTTTATGCACATTATTGAAGAAGCCGTGTCTCCCATCCCAGGCTTTCCCATCTGTGGTGATGAATAAAAGAGCGACTGGAGAGAGTGTGATCAGGAGAGGAGAGAGACGGAAGTGAAGAGGGCTTCCATCCTGGGGGAGACTGCAACAGCGAGGCTGTGGGGAGCACCCGAGCTGGAACCAGTCGTTGGCCGGATGGAGGGCAGAACCTGCCCAGGCCGGGAACAAGGACAGGATGCAAGGAGATCCGGGAGACGCCGGGATCCACCAATAGATGTGCTGGGCCTATGATTTGGGTGTCAACCGTGGAAGGACACCAGGCAGGGGCGGCGGGCTCTCACCACCATCTTACCGCTGCTGGAAGTTCTTGAGTTTTAGTGCGCTGTGGTGTTTTTAATAAATGTTTTACACATCTTTTATCGTACAGTTTTATGATTCCCTTTATTGTTAAATCAAAACAATTTGATAAATTTCAATCTGTTTGGTTTTAATGCTGCTCAGCCCGGTGATATTGAACCTGTTTTATTCATACTCTAACTAACTAGAACCAGGTGGTGTTGCTGGTTCATTTCACTTTCTGTCCACTTAAATTAATGATAGCACCACTCGGCTGCTATACATTCCCTAGGCGACATATTTGGTTTGCTGTCCGATATGAGGATTATCATGTGGATCAGCAGAGCTGCATGAATCAAAGATACAGACAGGACGTTGAGGGTCTTCGTCAGGATGAACCCTACTATCATTGTTTATGAAGCTGCCACATTTGATCACATGCAGAGACAGAATGCTATTCCTCAAGATGTGGACTGATGCTATGGTACAGAGACCCTAGAGCTTATCCAGGAGAGCCAGTCAACCACCTTGTTGTCACCACAGTGTAGTCTTAAGACAGTGAAGTGGTTTGTCGTGATGGCTTGATCCAGAGTGGATCCCAAATGGTAACCACTCAGAAAGGAAGTGAATATGTTGTCAGAAAAATTGTTCCAGCTTTGTGCATCAACCCAATATTAATATGCCGCATGTGTAAGTGTCTTGGCATTAATGATAAAAAAGTAAAAAAAGAAAAGAAAATGACTTGTTCCCCACTCTTGGCTGGCCTGCTGTGATGAGACTGAAGCAGAAGGTCATTCCTTTCTGTGTTGACATTCTTCAGACATAAACCCTGTGAGCTGGACAAGCTGCAGCCCTGGAGAACTGACTGACTGAAAACAGTGATGATAACAGTAGCACATATAATACTGATCTGTTAGAGGAAAAAAAAGCAACTCACTGGCATTTACAAATCATCTAGATGGCCTCAATTGAGAAAAAGTATTTGAAGATGTTTCAACACAGATATCAACATTTTTATCTGTGGAAAGATAACACTGTTTTCTGATACTCTTTGTTTGTAGTCAGTATCTAGACTGCAAATGTCACATATTAGCAGATGAATACACTGTTTGAAAGGGAACAGTGTACAAAACTCAATACAGCATATTGGACACAACGAATACTGATTTTCTCTGGAATCCTCAGAACAAAAAAAAAAACGTTTGTGAAGAAATGCTACAAGAGTTTGTATAAAATGTTAATTTGATGCTCATGAGATATAGCAAAGGCAGCTTTAAAGGAACATTCTGTTCACAGAGGGCCTGCAGGGGTGTGTGAGTCACAGGTGCATTCAGAGCACAACATAGATCTGGTGGTAGTACATGATAAAATGAGCTTATACAGTTCTAATTTAATTAGTTTATTTTGTATCAACTGTGATTTTTTTCATGTACACAAAATAAGTGTTAAAAGGTTATTTTGTTATAATATGATTTTCATAGATTACTTGATCTCATTTGTCAGTGTATTGTCTCCTGGTGTCACCTGCAGCTTAGTCTCTAATTGAAGAGGATCAGAAAAAATTATATTAACAAATAAAATGTGGCAGATCAAAAATACCACATCTGACCTATGTTAATTATTAATAAACTTATACTTTCCATGAGTATTTATGCAGATTTATTCTGTACCATTCAGAGTTAAACTGTTATTTATACTAGTATATAGCTGTTTAAAAAACAGTATACAAACTTCATTTAATAGGCTAGATCTGGGTGACTGTGTGCATTTAAAAGTTTTTACATAATTAATATCCACAGCTGTCACAGAAATGCACTGGGGCAAAAGATTAAAGTTCCTCCTTTGGTGAATAATAAACAGGCTAATGAATATGTATCTGCTAGAACAGAAAACTGTGCTAAGAAAAGACAATTTAACCAATTGGATGATGTTAGTAAATATATTTTTAGTAATTCTGCTGACTGGATTCCTCAAGCTACCACAGCTAGCCACAGAATGAACAAGCTGCAATTTTCTGCTAGAAAGACTGACATATAAACCTTTTGTATCTGTGTTAGTGGCAGGGCAGTGAAATATCAAATCTGTCCAAACACAACAAAACATCGGAATTGAAGACTAAGTTGAATTTAATATATTGTGGTCAGGGTTATTAAACATTTCACTGATAGAGGATAATTTTGTTGCTATTTACTCAGTCACAGCACCTGCACCAAGCAAAATTTAATAGCACCTATTGTATAAGCTGTTTATTATGCAGCTTATAGGTGCATAATAAACACCTGTAGTTCACTAAAGAACTACAGGTGTGTCCAAGTGAAGGAAGTGTTACTGATGCATTATGCTGACAGATCCATTTGGGCTTATACCATGTGAGCTTTCCAATGAGAGCATGTTTGTGTTTGTGTGAATGTGTGTAAGCTGGAACAAAGCCAAGGTAAATAGAAGCAGTGGAAGTGATAAATCTTTGTTGAAATGCGCTCTTACCTTGGGGTCGTCTTTTTTTTGTCCCTCCAGATAGGAGAACTCTGCAGAGTTCCGAATCACACACCTGAAGATAACAGGACGACAGCACAAAGCTGTGATCCTGACAAGCAAAGTAGTTTCAGTCTCATAGGAAGAATCCCACATTGTACAGGGACACAGACTCAAAGACGGAGGCATAACAGAAAGTACGGAGAGCCCATTTACATGGGAATCTTGACTCTTAGTGCATAATTTGTCAAGGCTTGGCTCCAAGAGTTATAGACTTGGAAAAAAGCTAATACTGCTGTTTGATTAAGAAAATAGGCACAAAAACTCAGACCATGGTGCCAACAATATCTCCTTGAAATACCTTGAATTATAGCAGTAATTTAAAGATGCTTTATTTCAGGCACTGTGAATCCGGGTAGTTTTAGTTTGATGTTTTTAAAGATTGTTGAACATGCTATTATGTCCAAGCACAGAAAATTGTACGATACTGTTGAGATTCATTACAAACATTTATCCATAGATATCTTCATATTCTTTGGTTAGTCAGAGGAAATGACATCAATTATTCGCTTAAATATAGTCTTAGTGAAATTTGTGAAATCTTTGTTTTTTAACAATCAGGTATGACTAGGGTCATTCAGATTTCACCATCTATTTCATAAGTTTTTAATGAATTTTCTGGCTCAAATGTATTTTGTTTGGACTTTGCTTAAAAATGCAACATCCAAACAAATAAAGTAGTAAAATCAATCAAGAACTGTTGTCTTTGTCATGTTTGCTTCAGCTATATGACTAAATAGGACATACATGATTTGAATGGGATATGCACCATACCGTATGTGCCGGGTGGTTTGCAGAATCTACCTGGTTAGTGTCAAGTCTGTTTCTGGTGCAGACTCACCTAAGTAATACATAAATATTTATCATTATTGAACTAATTGGGAAGGTGAGTGGAGCAACTTGCTGACATTACATTTGATTGTCCTCAAACATGAGAGAAATGATGTGTTGTGTGCAATATTGTTTCACAAATTACTGCATTTTGACTTATGTTATTGTGTTTTGAAATTTAAGGCTCACAAGTTTTTTTGCTTTTTTTTTTTTCCAGTGGTGTGAATATTCATCTGTGTTGTATTTCTATGATGCCCTTTAGACATCTGATATTGTAGCATACTTAATACAAGTAGGAACTCCAAAACATGGGTGTAGCAATAGTAAAAAGTCAAACATACAATTTGCTTTCAGTGATCCAGCAATAAAGCTTACAAATCTTATGAAGATAGTTTATAATTTGGCTCTAAAGCTTTGTTGGGTTCAGTGTGAAGGAGCTCCTTGAAGGCCCATTCTAGTGATCCCCAGCAAGAAATGTTTGGTTCAAGCTGAAAGCCTGGGCCAGGATGAGTGTCTGGTTTAGGAACCTTAGGATCTCATCTTTGCTTTTTGTGAAAATGTGATTGAAGGTCACGTTGAGCCATGACCTTCAGTGTGTACTGGAGGATTGAAGTGTCCAGAATCAGAGTCAGTTCCTCTACGTCTGAGCTCAGGGTTCTCAAACAGAAACAAAATGTGGAAGCTTCCTTTGAGTCAGAGGGCAGATTTGCCTCCAGTGAAGGAGTTCAAGTATCTTGGTGTCTTTTTCACTCCTATTTATCAAAAGGCTCAGGCATGTCATAAGGGTACCTCTTGAAAACTGCTTTGTTGCTACATGTACATTTTCCCTCTCAGGGAAAATATGGGTTAAAAACAATGATCCACTTATGAAATTATTTCATACCATACTATGTTATGCAGGTACTCTATCTGCACAGAAAAGGAATTACATTCTTACCCCAAATCTCAAATGCAAAGAATCCTTCAACAGAACCTGGCTCAGAGTGAGCTGCCATCTGCCATGGCTGACTGGGGTTGGGGATACTTTCTATGTTTATGTAACCCAGTGTTAAAAACACAAATAAGAAGTTAATGATGTGAATTTAATGTATTTTTTCTACAAGATTAAAAAGTATAAATGTATTTCATGTTTTGTTCTACTCATAAAATATAGAGTAAAAGTGCTGGGAATCTTTAAGAGCTGTGAAGTAGGCCTTT
>CAEFZX010016910.1:0-20135 GCA_903066825.1 Alfaro cultratus
TATAAAAATGATATGTGGAATATGTGATGGGTTGCATTAGAACCAAGATTGTGAGAGGCAATTTGTTTGTTTGTTTGTTTGCATTTTATTTTGACCTGAACAGTACTACTACTACTACTGATGTCATGCTTTGCAAAATGTTCAAGCTGTTTGTCTAAACTGCTAAAATTCCAATAAAGATATTTTTGAAAAAAAAAAAGCGTTAAATCCAAGAACTGTTAGTTTTGCTAGTAAGAGAGATGCTGGGACAGCAGAAGTAGCTCGTACTTAAAGTACTTAAAGTGCTAATAACAAGATTATAGACTTCATGTAATTTTGCAACAATATAGGGCTGGAGAATAACAATATATATTGTGACACACACATGATCAATATCAATATCACTGAATTCAGATCTGGAACCGCACAGCATTCTGGGGGATGTAGACAGAGGAAAGACTTTAGCCGCTCAACCTCTTATGGCCAGCTAAGCAAGGTTGGCGGCATCAAAAAAAGTCTATACCCATGATGGAAGCAGCTGAAAACGTTGATGATTGTTTGTCATTAACGTTTTCAACGTCATGAAGGTCATGACCAATTGGTCAAATCATGACTAATACTCACGATTGATTTTGTTGCAATTGTAATAAACATACATTTGTGGGGATCCACAATATATCAGCAGTAACATCGGCCGATACTAGTCATGTTTAAATATTTTTTTTATTGGTATTGGTCCAACAAATAAAACTAGGCTGATAGTAACAATATATTATTTCCGTCTTGTTGTCTTTTTTTCTGGAGGCGGAGAGGAGGTGGTTGGTCTGTGGCATTTGTTTGGTCATGTGACAGTGATAGTGGTGAAGCAGTTAAACATTGTGGGATGTTTAACTGAAGCAGAAAAGCAGTGGTGAACTTAGTGGTGTGGTCTCTTCAAGATGTCAAAAGGGTAGTGAAATATATATATTGGTCAATATCGGTTATTGGCTATAACAACAATAATGTCAGAAACCAGTCAAAAATTTGGTACAAAAGAACTGTATGTGTTTACTGCTTATAAGAATATAAACAAAAAAAATAGTTATGGATCATTAAAAGCATTTGAAAAAGAAATCCATAATTAATTTACAAGTAATTGCAAGTTATCTATGGATAATATAAGATTAAATACCATCACCTTCCTAAAATAATGGACTAAGTCATTTTTTGCCAAAAGATGATTTAGAGGGAAAAAAAACAAACACTTTTGGCAAAAATTGACTTAGGCCATTATTTTAGGAAGGTGTCAATATTTTTAATCAATAGATAGCCCCGTGTGTGTGTGTGTGTTGTGTGTGTGTGTTGTGTGTGTGTGTGTGTATACACAGCTAACAACTATAAATCAGCAGTTATTTAATTAAATACATAGAACAAAGTGATATTCTAGACAATGGAAATGGGGAATGTGATTGCCTTCAATATTTTTACCATCCTAATTCTGGTATGATTGTAAGATTTAATAAATAATTGTCATGATCTCGGATCTTACCTGCGTCCTCTTTAGCTTGACTATGCAAGACCGAAGGGCGGGTTGGGATATCCAGCGGGACGTGGTCGTGCTCGCCGGACCAGCCATGGCGCTCGCTCCCTGGCCATGCTGACCCGTGGCTCCAGCTGCGCCACTGTGGAACACTGTCGGGACAGCTGTTGGCAGCAGCACGCGCTTGTGTTGAACCGAATACCCAAGCGACTCCTTTAATACGGGCACAAAATCAAAGCAGCGCAACTCAAAATGTTCCGAGCACAGAACAGACGTCGGGGTGGGCTTCCAGTGCTCACGGGTGCGTCTGACCTCCTTCACCCACTTCGAAAGCAGCTCAGGCTCTTTGGGGAACCTGAATAAGCTCACACCGTCCTCACGAGTGTTGGAGCAAAACGCCGCGATGCAGCGCGAAGGCATAGCCGCGACGACAACGTTTGCAGCTGACTGCTGGAAAGTTGCTCGCGTTTGTATCAGCAAAACTGGCGGGCCTTCTCGCGCCAACGTCACATCCGCCTTCGTGTTCCGAAGGTGAGCGCCGCCATATCCCGTTCAATTTACCTAAAACGGATCCATTTGATTACAGTACTGCAATTGAAGCGCGTTTTTAACGTCTATATAAATAATCGGGTGTGGTTCATAAAACATGACAGAAAATGTCAGAATCGTGTGATCCGCCCTTTAAGGAGAGGAATGGAGAGCGCGACAGGCGGGTAGCTGAAGTGTTTTTTAGTTTTATTTCATGGCTCTACGCAAATATCCATTTGCGTAATATTTTACATTACTCTCTACGCAAATATCCATTTGCGTAGAGAGTAATGTAAAATATTACATTGCTGTAATATTTTTGCTGGGATTTCCCGCATTAATGCTGACGGATTTTCAAGAATAATCACTGAATTTCAGGCCCTGATTTATATCCACTCAGTCATCAGTAAAAATGTAATAATAAAGTTCTGTCCAAATTCCTTATGTCAGGAAAGCACTACTGAAAGCCATAATGTTAAGAGATCATGCATTTTTCAATTACTATTTATGTATTTTCAGGTTTCACACAGAAACCCAAGACGTTCCAGCCTCCTTTTAAAGGACTCAATGCCTCTTCGTCAAAAATCAGCAGTTTCTACAGTTTTGATGATGAAGAGAGAAGATTTGAGGAGACTCAAGGTCATTGCACCATCAACCTCAGGGGAAATAATGGTTGCTCTGGTAATGACAGGTTAAAGGATTACCCTGAGGGTAGTTTTCTGAGTGGCGGCGGTAGAGATGAAACCCGGCTGGACTCTTGTCATGCGGCTACCACCAGATGCTTGCCTGGTCTACCTTTAAGAAGAAGGCAAGTGCCACTCACTTATCAGAATTCCATTAAATAAAGTGGATTATTTTCTGAAATAATCACATATGAATTCTTGTATGTGACTGCAATGTGATTGAACTGTTTAAGTATGTATGGCCGGTGTCCATACACAGCGGTCAACAGAGTTGGTCTTCCCAGCAGGCAGATGCAGACCATTATTCAGGCATGCCTTACCTAACAGGATTACTGTCTGTAACTACGGTGCTTTGCTAAAGTTTTAAGGTCTATTCTCATTTTGCATTGTTACAGCCACAAGCTTGAATTCAGTTCACTAGGATTTTTATGTGATAGATGAATACAAAGAACTGCACATATCCCTTTTAAAATGTTCTGTTTAAATGTGAAAGTGATACAGAATGGCAAATCATTCGAAAACATTTTACAAACGTAATGAGACCTATATAAAGAAAGAAAAACATGCAAAAATCCAGTTGCATAAGATTAATACTTTTGATTGTAATTCAGGATTCAGGCTTATTTAGTTGGCGTCTACACTAGTAATTATGTGTGCAGTTACAAGACAAGTGAGCATTTTGATCCTATGATTGTTTTTAGGCATATTTTCTAGCTCCAAGCATTGATGGATAAACATCAAAGTTTGATGGATTTAATCATGGTAGGTGATTTAATTCTGTGTGATAAGATACATTTTGAGTTGTTTGTCATTTTGACTTAAATTACATGAGATGGGAAAATGTGTATTTTTCATCTAGTTGCATAATAATTTTGCACAGTGATAGTTGCCTAATAATTGTGCACATACAGTATATTCCCTATAAGGAAATTGAAACCACACTTCTACTTCATGTTTGAGGTTAATTGGATTAAGCGAGAGAAACTGCCTGATAGTTGTCCACACAGTGTATGCACACACAATTTCCTTCAGCTCTTTTGACTTTGCTATTATCCTCATAGTAGAATCATTTATTAGTTTCTCTCACATCTGTATATCAGGTGTGATCTACAGATCTGATATGCAGATCTGTAGATCAGATATCTGTATATGGATGTTGGGAGAAACATCCAGTTTTAGCAACGTATCAGTTTTTCTATATTTTCTCCAATTATTGGAGAAATGATTTGAGAAATGATGGAAAGTTCCCTGAGTCGCGGTGTACAAATAGATATGTGCTGTATAATGCAGCTCCAGTCTTCAGGAGCCAGTGTCTTGCCGATGTGTTGCTGCTCCAACACAGCTGACTCATGACTAAATTACCTCCTCAGGATATCATCAGGCTCTGGAGGGGCTTGGGAATAAATCATTCATGATACAGAAGTATCATGAATACTCTGGTTCTACAATGTGTTGCCTAAGGGAAGCTAAATCCAAATGCACAACATGCTTTTTAGGTTTTTTATTTTTTTAGATTTTTCATTTTTTGTAGTAATTTATCTTGATCTGTCCAACAAAATCAATTTATCTTGTGGTCATAACATTCCAAAATGTATTTAAGTTCAAAAAGTATGAATACCTTTTCACTTTCGCATGCGAAACCTATGTTTCTATGAAATGAATATATAGTCTCCATAGACTGAAATTTTTGCTTGAGAATTAAAATAGTTTTAAGTTTGAAAAAAATCACATAAATAATCAGACAGTAAAAATTCAATGTTGTAAATTTAAATCTCTTAAAAGCTCTTATTTCTTCCATATGTTTGTTTTATTCAGATCCACAATGTTTTTTTCTATATGTATGTGGAGTTAAGCCTGTCATAATAACAAATTTTGCTTGACGATAAATTGTTCCAGAAGCTATCTGGATAAACGATAATATTGTTGTTCTAAGAACGTTTTCGGGTAGCTAATACAATGGTAATGGCATAATAATGCAAGAACACATTCTCAAATATCAATAAGCTTTCATTTCTAATGAGCGTTTAACACTGGAATTGAAAGACATTTTCAATATCAAAAACAACAGAAACAACAAATAACATAAATTATGAAGTCTCTGTAAACAAAGTTGTCCTCCAAAAAAAGGAGTTACTGAGACCAAAGCACTAGACTGAAGACTTTTGTCCTCCAGTTTTAGGTAGAGAGAAAAACCACAAATCATGCAAATGAAAATGATCAAGCTTGTTTTAATTTATTATACGATTGATTGATTTATTGCAACAGACCCATATGGAACATTAAAATATATTGCTTATTCCTTAAAGTGGGTGAGCTGTAAATATTCTCAGAGTTTTGCAAAAGAACACAAGATGATGTTTAGCCGTCCTCCATACTGGTCTTGGAAGCCAGACGCCTGAATGCTGTCCCCTCTCTGTTACAGCTCAGCAGCAGTTGTCCTTCTCCCTCTACCTTCCTACTGTTGCTTCAGTTTCTCTTTCTCTCCTTCCACACTCAACAGCTTGTTCAGGAGTCCTGCGCTGAGCGGCGCAGGCGATTTGTCAACCAACGTCGACCTCAAGTCTCGCAGCGGGAACGGTGGCGGCTGCGGCGGCGGCGAGAAAACATCCAGACCTCAAACTTTTCTCAGCCCGGTTGCCATGGCGACAGTGCCTCCTGCAATCCAACTACCACAGGCTGCTGTCGGTAAAGCAGCTCCCCCGTTCTCATGCTCATCTGCGGCGAGCGTGCGACCCCTGCAGCAGGCGCCACATGCAGAAACGCCGGTCAAGGGCGCAAAGAGAGCCTTCGTTCCACCCATGACGCCTCAGCCGCTGCACATACAAGGTTCTGCTCAACACCGACACACTCACTGTTTATCAAATAACACTCGTAATGATCAGTATTCCCATTACTGACTGTGGCAGAAGCTGCCATAGTATGTTTGGGGAAGATGAGTCATTACAATGTGAGCTCCCTTCATTGACTGCTTCACTGTAATGAAACCAACTGGTCACTAGGTGGTAACCACTTGAAGCTGCAGACAGTAATACCATGGAGCTTCTGAACTCACTGATTCTTAAAAGAATATTTGCATTTAGTTTGATTCATATATCTTATTAAAATCTGCACTTCAAAAACACAAAATCTTGAAGTTTACAGTGAAAATATTTTAGTACACTTGAAATGAGACAAAACTAACTTATAAGTAACTTTTCAACAAGATATATGAGCATGTTTCAAGTATATAATTCCTTAATATTGATGAAAGAAAAAGTAGTTCCACTGGCAAAAAAAATCCACTTATAACATGGAAATAATGTCTTGTTATAACTGATAAAATCTACTTTTTGATCAATATTACATAATTATTTACTTGAATCAAGCTTCTACAACTTGCTGAAGAGTTACTGTGAAGTTAGTTGTTTTTTTTTTCAAGTGTACTAAGCCAGAAACACTTGGTAAAAGTTTGTACTTTGCTGTGCAAATAATGTTGCTGTAAGCAAACATTGTCTTTGGTTTGCTTCCATCTTAGGGTCTTCTGGCTCTCAAGTTCTGCGCCCCGTGTCAGAAATTCGTATCCTTTCCTGTTTGTTTCATGTACATAAAGACTCTTGGAAATTGCTTGTCCACCTCTGAGTTACGCTGGAAACAAGCGGAGTGATTTCCTGAAACATGCAACGCAGCAGTGAAATTCAGATCCATCTTTAGCGAGTTCCCCTTTTTCAATTACGTCCAATCCGAAGCTCTGGATGATGTGAGTGTTAAAAAAAACGTACAAACATATTGCTAAATAAGATAAATAACATAATATTGCTATAATTTTTGCTGTACTTGCAGGTTCTTTACACAAACAAGAACTTTGTAGCCTGTGCTCCCACTGGATCGGGGAAAACAGTTCTGTTTGAGCTCGCCATCATTCGCCTACTAATGGAAACTCAGGAACCATGGAGAGATGTCAAAGCTGTGTACAGTGAGACCAATATATAGGCCAATTTTCTCTATGGTTGGATCTGATTGGTTAAAAATATATCCAGCACATCAAATACTGAAAGCCTGGAGTTTATTTTCCTATTCAGGGAATAGGCAAGGCCAACAAACTCCCACTATTTTTAGTCTATAAAGGCACCAAACAACAGCATGAACTTTGATGGGCTTTTTTTTAACGTTTAGTGACAGTGAAGAAAAGTTAGTATGCTTTAAGATATGAATTAGAACAATCGCAATTCTTAATTTTCTGTTGTGCTTAGTCCTCAAAAAACAGAATTGTTCAAAATCAGAATCAGCAGGTCAGATGTAAAAAAATAAAATAAAATAGGCATCGACCAAGAAATGCCTGATCAGTTCAGTTTTAGTACGCACACAACATCATTGTAAGGTAAGGTAATTTTATTTATATAGCATATTTTCAGCCACAAGGAAATTCAAAGTGCTTTACATGACTTAAAGGAAATACAAACAAAATGACAAACCAAAAGAAAGAGCAAAGGAAGAAAAAGAATAATAATGTTGATCCAAAGTATGTAAACTAGATACTCCTATTCAGGGTTGCTAGATAAGTATAAGTAAGTATCAAAGTAGTTGCTAAGATAGTTTTCCTGGATTCTAAGTTTGTTCTAATCCCTGTTCTGGGTTTCTGAAAAAGTATATTGCTAGGTAAATATAAGCAAGTATTTTCTGGACTTTCTAAGAATGCTCTAAATTTGTAAAAGTAATTAGTATGCCACAGTTTCTAAGTAATAATAATAATAATAATAATAATACAATCCCAACCGTTTGCTAAAATGATGCGTCAAAATAACATTTTCGTTTGGGATTTGTGTTAAAATGCAAAACACATATAGAAATAAGATGATAGATTTGTTTCTGGTCGGCAGATTTTGTGTTTGTTCTCCCCAGTGGCTCCCATCAAAGCGCTCTGCAGCCAGTGTTATGACAGCTGGACCAAGAAGTTTGGTCCTGTGGGGCTGACCTGCAAGGAACTGACCGGTGACACAGAGATCGATGACTTGTTCGAGATTCATGACTCCCACATCATCCTGACCACGCCTGTGTGTGATGCTACTCAAACGAGAGCACCAAAAGAAAACCTCTGACATGTAAAACCATTGTTTTTTCCCTCAGTAGTTAAAGCATTTCTGTGTTTGGTTATTAGGAGAAGTGGGACAGCATGACAAGGAAATGGAAGGATAATTCTTTGCTGCAGCTTGTTAGACTCTTCCTTATTGACGAGGTCAGTGTGTAATATCACTTATTTCACAATGTGCATCACTTGTAAAAATGAATAGTGCCTTTTTATCTGCCAGTTGGTGGATGATCAATGTCACTATTATAAGACGCTGCATCTCAACTCAGTAAAATTGGATTGGTTGCGTTGATAGGCAGCCTGTTTTTGTAGGCCTTTCCAGAGATGTTCATTTGGGTCGAATCTCCAACTGAGGCATAATAAAAAAATGGAAAGGGTTTGAATACTTTCTGAAAGCATTGTATGTTTCCGAAATATTAAGCTGCATCTATTATTAATAAAACTATATGCAATAAAAAAAAGATTTGGTCAACTTCCTGTTAAATCCCAGACAGGTTTCTGGTTTTAACCAGCAGAAAAAAAAATTACTTCCAGGTTCATGTGGTGAAGGATGCAACCCGTGGCGCCACGTTGGAAGTGGTGGTGAGCAGAATGAAGGCAGTGAATTCATACAGGACATCTCAGAACCCAGAGGCAGGCATCACAATGAGATTAGTGGCTGTGTCGGCCACAATCCCCAACATATGTGACGTAGGCGACACGCAGAAACACGTTCAGTTAGAGATCTGTCTTGGCAGCGTTAGTAATCTGCGACTGACTTCAGAACTGCTTGGGTTATTAGATAGCTGACTGGCTGTCCAATGGGAGCGAGCCGGCCTCCTATCTGAGTATGGATGAGAGCCACCGTCCAGTAAAGCTTCGGAAGGTAGTCCTGGGATTCCCCTGCAGTGGGACACAAACAGAGTTCAAGTTTGATTTGTCGCTCAACTACAAAATGGCCAACATTATACAGACATACTCTGACCAGAAGCCTACGCTAGTGGTAAGTGGAGCAGGTGACAGTTAGTTAATGCTTTTTTGTGTTTTCATGTAATCCTTGAGTGGCTATGTAAAGGGCAATCAAGCTTTACTACTTAGCAGTATTCATACAGACAGGTGTAAGTGAAGCGGTTTGCAGAGGTTTAAAACAGAAGGGCAAGTATAAAACCCACTGGTTTTATGAAAAATCACCAAACTAAACAGAACATAAAGAAAGAGGTAGAACAGTTGACTATTGTGGATAAGCAACTGAGGAAACGCAACTTGTAGATTAGTAAGAAAACACTGGTAATATACTGTGATATACTATTATATATATATATGCATATATATAAAGATATATATTTAACTAAAAAATATCATTTAAATTTTTTTATGCAAAAATTAACAAAAAATTCAAAGGAAATTATTTAGAAATTGTTAGAATACAGAAGAAAAAAACAAAATTAAAATAAGTTATAATAAGCTACAAAATCAGCGTAAACTTTTGGGTCTTGTATTTGTCATGTTAGTTTTTTTTTGTTTTTTTTATTTCAGTTCTCATGTATATACGGTCCTTGGAAAAATATGATTGATCTAGTCTTATTAACAATTTTGTAAATTAAAAAACACGCAGTCTGTGGTGCGGTGTCGGTAGTTATTTACATGACTTTATAGAAGGTGGCAATATTTTTTTTGTTTAAAGGATTACTCTTCCCCTTTTTCTGTTTACTGTTCCTTTCATTTTGCATCTCTTGCTTTTTGTAGTTTTGCTCAACAAGGAAAGGAGCTCAGCAGTCGGCTGCAGTTCTGGCCAAGGATGCCCGATTCATAATGAGCTTTGAACACAAGCAAAGGTGCACCATTCTGATGTCTCTATGTGTGAGAATTATTTAATAACAATATGTTGTAGATTTCTTTTACTCTGCTGTGCTTATGAGATCTTATTGACTTTGCAGGTTGATGAAATATGCAAACTCTATTCTGGATTCAAAACTGAGAGGTAATGCACCTTGCAACATGTTAAACCAAACATTTGGGGAACTATTATATGCCGATGTATAAAAGTAGTAATAAAGCAGTGTAGTTGTATTGCTTGATGGCCTATTTAATTAGCGCAGTGAACTGCTCTAAAACTGTGTTGCTTAATAACTATCAACTATTTAGTTAAATGACCTATTTTTTTTATAACTCAGAAGTGAGACATAAACCTGTTAAAGTCTGAATCATCTGACAGAACCCATATGTGTTTACATAAAACATTTTGTGTTCGTCTTTTGGTCCAGATCTGATGATGTTAGGAGTTGGTTTCCACCATGCAGGCGTTGACTTGTCTGATAGGAAGCTGGTAGAAGAGGCCTTCACCCTGGGAGACCTGCCTGTCCTTTGTAAGAGCAAATATGGAAAAGCGTTTTATTATTATCATGACTTAGAAAAATAGTCTCAGTGTCTGTTTTGGAAGATAACTATGCCAGGAAATGACCCCGATTTTTTTTTTAATAATATATTAATGCTTAAGATAGTTGCATCAAACCACACAGTTTTTTTTTATAGGAGTTTAATGTACTTCTCTTCCATCATTCTTCTACAAAATGATGAGAAACCTACAGTATGTGGGTACATTTTACATGTATGTTTAAAATTGTTCAACCCCCACGGCTAAATTAGCATTTTAGTTGCATCTGACGCCTTAAAATTGACTTCTGTCTCTTTAAGAAGCTCCTACTCTTTCCGACACTACGCCATCAGCATGTCATCACAACAATGCTTCTCCATGATGCTGTTTACAACAATTTTAGAAATATTGGGCTTAGAAGTAGTTCCTATAATGCGCTCAGCAGATGCACAGTTCTACTCAGTGTTTGCTAATTGCTGCTGCCACTAGTCTGGAGGAGCTGAGTGGGGCAGTCCGGAGGGAGGGCTGCTCTGTGGGGCGAGAGCTCAGCTGGGGATGAAAACTTCAAGGTGGAGCTTTGGGTAAATATGCGGTGCTTTGTAGGAGCAGGCGTCCCCAAATGGTTGTCATGGGGATTAAAGAATTTCTCAAACCAAAGCAACACTCTAGGTATGTCTTTGATGAGTAATAATATAAAGCTCAAAAACAATCTTTTACAAAGTACTTTAAAACCAACAGACCCAATGTAACTAATCAAAACATTGAGAGATCAGGTGTGGTCCCAGGCTTATGAAGAATATTATTTAGGGGTGTGAATAATTTTGAGATTACACTAGTTACAAGATTTACTGTTGAACTTGGATCAAATCCATGTTTAAATACTTTATTTTAATAGTTTAAAGCTTAAGCTGTTATTATGTAATTTATTTATCGCAAACACATGACCATAAAGCTAATTGGCAGAGAAGGCTGAATAATTTAAGGTGCCCTGCTGTTTGTGACTTCCCAGTTACAACCCGGACTCTGGCTATGGGGGTGAACCTTCCAGCTCACCTGGTGGTCATCAAGTCAACGATGCAGTACGTTGTCGGCTCCTGTGAAGAGTACAGCGAGGCTGACATCCTGCAGATGATTGGCCGGGCTGGGCGGCCTCAGGTAGCAACACAGTTAAAACTTGAGGGACACTTTCTGTTTTTTTGTTCTCACTGAAATGTTTATTGTTTTTTTTTAATACAATGACATTTTACACCTTCTTTCTCACTTCATTTCAACCCCTCAGTTTGATACATCAGCTACTGCAGTGATCATGACCAAGGTTCACACCAGAGAGAAGTACATGAAACTTATGAATGGGATAGAGATCATTGAGAGCAGGTAGGACAAAGAGATGCTTGTTTTTATTCCCCTCCCCTCTTTTTTTCTTATTTTTTTTCTTTGTCCTTTTTTTCCTGCATAAGCATACCCACAATACAGATAATATTATAATATGCTGTTCTCCTATAGCTTACACAGTCACCTGGTGGAGCACCTGAATGCTGAGATTGTTCTCCAGACCATCAGTGATGTCAACATGGCTCTAGACTGGATACGCTCCACCTTCCTGTACATCAGAGCCCTTAAGAACCCGTCACACTATGGTCAGACCCATAAATTCAAATCTAGTGTTTATCTTCCTTAGTGCCTTGCATACACATCCTTTTTCTCATATTAAAACTAGGGATGCACCAATCCACTCTTTTCACTTCCGATACAGATATCTGAGGTTTAGCATAAATACAATATAATAAAGTATGACGTTTACTCCTTTATGTTCTCACTTTCTACTCAGGTTTCTCAAACAACTTAGACAGATATGGTATTGAAGCAAAGCTGCAAGGTGAGCGCTGACTGATCAATTACTGCAAATACATTAAAACTGATCAAAATAGTACCAGATATTAGCAAAGTGCTAACAGTATTCTTCTAGTCAAAGGTAAAGTTTGAGGTAACACTTTATTTGAAGGGCGTGCATAAGACTGATATGACACTGTCATAAACATGACAAAACATTTTAATGAACATGAAGGAGTCTTCATGAATGTTCATGACCGTTGACATTAAGTGTCATTTGGTAAATAATGTTAATTTTAATTTGCATTAAAACTGGGACCAGATTAACACTTTTAATTTGCTTTAAAAGTGTCACTTTGTAAAGTTGAGACTATTAATGCAAAATTTTGCATTGAAAATGTCAGTATTTACCGAGTGACACTTAATGACAACTATCATAAACATTCATGAAGACTTCTTCATGTTCATTACAGGTGTTTTTGTCATACTTATGACAGTGTCATGACATTATCATGCACACCCCTTCAAATACAGGGTTACCCAGTTGGATTATTCTGTCTTTTTCAGAACTGTGTCTGAAGACCCTCAACTCTCTGTCGGCCATTGATTTGATCACTATGGATGAGGATATCAACATCAAACCCACAGGTGGAGAAACATAGCATGGTAACTTAGTGCTTTGAAAGGAGTTTCTATGTTTTTATCTGAAGACGCTTCTTGTATTTTAACAGAAGCTGGCAGGTTGATGGCGAGATACTGTGTAGCCTTTGAAACAATGCAGCTGTTCAGCAGAGTAACTGGCACCGAAACACTGCCTGACCTGGTAGGCTCTCTGTGTTACAGGAAAAAAAATCCTCATTTTGTGTGTTTTGGCTTAAAACAGGACTTTTGTTTTGTGCAAATATTTTGAGAGAACACTTTTACTAAAGGGTGGCAATGCAAAAATGGATCCAGTTTAAAGGTCTTTGGCATTTTGTGCGCAGGTTGACCTGGTGTCAAAGAGCAAGGAGTTCAGGGACGTCCAGTTGAGAGTAAATGAGAAGAAACCCCTGAACACCCTGAACAGAGACAAGAACAGGGCCACCATCAGGTCAGGCGCCTTTGAAGGATTATAAAGTATCGCATTAAAACATGTTCTTAATTACTGTCTCACCAGTTACAGTAATAGCAGCGTTAGATTGTTGAATGTATTCTTTTAGATTTCCACTTGAGGGAAAGATCAAAACCAGCGAGATGAAAGTGAACTGGTCGGTGTGTTTTGGTAGAATATCATATAAAAGTGTTTGTCTCAAGAACATTGATGGTTCTGATTCATGTTTTCTTGTAGCTTAATTCAGGCTCAGTTGAGCTCTATCTCAATTCAAGACTTTGGTCTTGTACAAGAGACTGCAAAGATCTTCAGAATCGGGATGCGCATCAGCAAATGTGAGTTTTATATAAAAATGGCAAAAAGTGAACAGCTTTTTTTTTTTTTTTCTTTTTCATTGTTGAGGCCTCTTTTTCTGACTTATCTTGTGTTTTCTTCTCAACAGGCCTGTCAGAGTTTCTTACTCAGCAATCTAAGACTGGGTTTTGTGCTGCACTTAACTCCCTGGTCTTAGCTAAGTGCTTTAGAGCTAAGCTGTGGGAAAACTCACCTTTTGTTTCCAAACAGATGGAGAAGATAGGTCAGCGTATCGCCACACTATGCATCCTAAAATGGCTAAATTCAGGACTACATTGCTAAAATATATTAAAAGACTTCCCATGCAAGACCTTTTTATGCCTAAATTTCTACTTTATTAACTTAAACTTGATGTTTTTCTGTGTCACATCGTGCTTCAGGTTTGACTCTGTCAACTGCCATGGTGAACGCTGGCCTCACCAGTTTCAGCAAAATAGAGGAAACCAACCCGAGAGAACTGGAGCTGGTCAGCCACTCTAACGTTTTTAATGGAAACCTCTGACAACCATAAACTGTTGTGTGTTTCACTGCACTATGATATACAGACCCATTCAATAAATTTGAATATTATTGAAAAGTTAATTTATTTCAGGAACTTATATAACTAAGTGAAACACATTATATAGATTGATTGCAGGCTTTCTTCTGTTAGTTATGATGATTTTGCCACAGGCAGCTAGTACAAACAGGACATTTAAAATTAGACATCAGACCAATAATAAAAAAAAACATGTTTAATAAAGTAATGTGAGCTTAATAAAAAGTATGTTTAGTAGCTACTTTTAGGATGTCATATTCAGGCCTTCGTCTGAATGCACTTTCACATTTTATTAATTAGAATATGACTGTTAGTTTAGTGACTGCTTATAATTGAAGTTCTTTTCATTTGAAACTTGTTTTGGTTTTAACCATTTGCCTCATTTTCTGCTAATAACAATTATTTGTCCCAATGCAGGTTCTTAACAGACATCCGCCATTTGGAAGCCAAATCAGAGAATCTGTCGTTCATCTTCCAAAGTACGACATTCACCTGGAACAGGTAAGCTTCACAGCAACAAGAATCAGAAAAGCATCTTTGTATTCATTTGAATCATTTTATGTTTTTTAAAGGATACATTTCCTGTCCAGAATTTCTTTTCTGTTTTATTAACGAACTAAATTAAAATTCTCTTAGTTCAAAGACAAAGAAAGCTGTAGAATTACATCAACTCCAAGTTTAGTATCCAACATGACTGCCACTGCACATGTAGAATGTAGTGATAGTTGTAAAGTGTAAATATGAATTTTTTAGATTTATTTCTTAATAAACCAGTGGCATACATTTTTATGAACACGTTTAAAAAGAATAGAATAGAATAGAATAGAATAAGCCTTATTGGTTCTCAGCAGCAAAGTGACAGCAAACAAATTGTAGGATATAGATTGACACAAAAAAAGCGTTAATAACAGCAGTATGAATAACATACTGTACAGTAACGGCAAACGTAAGACATAAAAATACTGTTCAGTTATTAATAATTGTATATTTGTTCCAAAGAAATTGAGTGGGAGTAGGATAATTAAAATAATGTACAAAATGTTCCCTTTTTCCATCAAAAACAATAGGTTATTTAAAAGAATTGAGAAAAGAGTTTGGACATGTGGTATGTTATTATCAGCCTGTGTTTTAGTGGTTTTTCACCAACATAAATAGGAATTCTTACTGGTTTTGACTTGCAGCTTGAACACGCTGAACTCATTTGCAGTTCCAAGCTCTGACCTGCGAATCAAATGCAGAAATAAAACATGTCTGACTTTTTGACATGTTTTGACATGTCTGAGAAACTTTTTGCTGTTGTTTTGAGTTACAGTTTTTAGTTTGGTGTAAATATGACTTCTAGGCAAGGATAACCAAAACTGAGTAAATAGAGAACTTTCTGTTAACCTCTGTTCCCTCCTTTTTTACTGAACTATTCCATTTTGATTACTCCAGAATAGATTTCCATCCTACACTAGTGATTTCAACCTCTGTTATCGCCGCTCTTTTGTCTTTAAGCTTCTTGTTTCTTTTGTAGCTGCCCAGGTACAGCAGTGCCACAGCTGAGATTGTGGTAAAGGTGACCCTACAAAACCAAACCCAGCTGCTGTCCAGGAGAACAGCTCCAGACCATCACTACGTCTCTCTGATCATTGGAAACTCTGATAACCATGTAGTCATTCTTCACAAACTCAAGTGAGAAACATTCCCCTTGGTGAATGTTGCTGTACTAAAACACAACTGGAGTTTAAGCTGGTCCAAGAAGGGCGTTTTCATCTCTGTTTCTTCAGGGACTCGTTGCTGCTGAAGTGTGGTAGCTGGACCAAAAAGATAGATGTGCCTAAGGCTTCCAAAGGAAATGAGATCAGTGTCAACCTCATCAGCTCAGAATATGGTGAACTACGGAAATATCTTTAGATACATTTCTGCTCAGAAATATATTGACAAACATTTCAAAAGTCTTTTTCTCTCACGTGTTAGAGATGAACAGGGAATATACCTTGTTAACAGTTCATTCATATCAATCTGTAATTTGAATACATTTATTTTGTAGGTGGAAATTCAGTGTTGGGAAATAATTACAGTTACAGGTTGTTGTTTTTTTGGTAAATGTAGATGTTCATAAAAAAAGTAGAATTTTCAGAGCTCGTTAAACTTGACTTTGTCGTTCTTTGCAGTGGGTCTGGACATCCAGCTGAAGTTTCCTGTGTACTACTCTGCTGCAGCTCAAAGTCTTGGGACTGAACTTCCACAAAGCAAAACAGATAATCTTGTTGGACAGAGAGCTCAACGCTCACACAGCGCTGAGACTCAAAAAACCTCACCTGCAGAGAAGCAAGGCAATATAAAGTAGTTTAATAATGATGGTTTTGGTTGATGCCACAAGGTAAAATAGTTTTTGTTCCTTACATCAACGCAGAGAGCTGACTTTTTCTTTCGTATGTGTGTGTGTGATCAGACTCAGCCAGTAAAAGACAGTGCAATCATTTCTGCAAAAATAAGAACCTCTGTGCTCATGACTGCTGTGAGTAAAACATATAACTTTTTCTGGTTTACGTGTCAGCCTGTGTTATTTACATGTTTCCTTTTGTCAGTTTTGTGTTGACCCCTCTGTATTTCCTTCTTAGGTAAAGTAGGTGTTGCTGTAGGACAGAAAAGGTCAGCCAACCATGAATCCAGCTTCTCCTCTTACTTGGAGGACCTCAGGAACAGGTCTGACGTACTTGCACAGACCCCTGTCAAACGCCTTAAGGTAGACAAGAAGATTTTTGCACTGCCTCTCTGCTTAAATGTTAGTCTATATAATAAGCATAGCTTTGTAACTTGTACCGGCCTTTGTTGTAGTTTTTCTGAAATTAACTTCTCTTGTACTTTAAGTCCAGACAGATTACAAGGTTATGCTTTTCTGTCAATATTCATTTTTCGTTAAGCATTTTATTACCGGCTTATGACTCATCCAGGCCTAAAAATACAAAACTCTAGTGATCAACTGTTGTATCAACACAGAACGGAAAACATAGGAAAGAAGGTAGAAAGGCAGAAAGAGTTGTCTTCTTCATTCAAGATATAAGTGTAAAACCCAATGCAGTTATCAATTAATCTACTGACTAAGAAAAATTAATTGACACATTCTGCAGATTTTTCATTGATTCTGCTCATTTTTGTTCTAATAAGAACAATCCTTAAATAAAACATCTGCATTTCAAAGACCTTGTATGTGTGTTGGTGCAAACACCTTTATATGTAAAATAGTAAGTTTAATATTGCCACATATGCGCTTCATGTTGTGGATGTTTCATGTTTTGTGATCATCAGATAAAAATGAGTGAAGAGCCTCTGTCTGTCAACATGAAGAGGTTTGCTTACAAACCCAGAGAAACGCTTCCCTCTGGCGCCTGGTATTTACATTTCATTCATTCATTCATTACAAATACAATCCATCAGAGTTGGGTAATTTTGTTTAGCTAGTTTTTGTAGCTAAAATGCTAGCTTGTAACATCTTGGAGAACCTTTAGACAAGAGACCAAACAATAAAAATAAAAATCTGTACACCCAATATATTCCATTTTTGATTTAGATATTTACATGTAAAAAGTTGAATATTTCAAAGAAGAAATGAGGTCGTTGATCTGCTAGACAATATTTTTCAGCTTTCTAGTAAAAGGTTTGGTGTTCCAAATTTTATTTTCTGCTTTGACTGAAACATATGTTTCCACACTGTGCAGCTCTAGCAGATCTGCATTTCTTGTTTTGTTTTTGAAAATCAGATTTTCTCCTTTGATTTTTCACAACACTAAGACATGATCCCTTGCTTATTCAGTTATCTATTTGATGAAATATTGTGGCTAGATAAATGCTAAAACAGGCATTGTGTGAGTAAACTTTGTTATTTCAAGCTTTTGTTCTGCGTGTTTATGTCCAGGCATGCAGGAAATGGGTATAAAAGTGCGGACATGGAGATGACAGCTGAACACTATGCTGAGGTGCCTGATGTAGTTTGTCTGGAGGATTTTGACAGAGGTAAACAAGCTGCAGCATTAAGAATATTTTAAACTCCTCAAACCTTGTAACACAGAACTTGAGAGATGCATCAGTCTGAAGATGATCATCTACTGTGGCCAGTTTTCATCTTTGGCCATTCTTGTAAACACAAATAATAATAACCACAATTGAAAACTTTCAACGTTTGAAACTCAAAAATGTTTTAGAGGTTTAAGGTGGAAATTTACTTCTTTTGTTTTCTGACCGCAATGGCCCACCATTGTACTAAACGGATTTCGACAGTGTACATCTATCTTTTCTGTTCTACTGTCGTATTGTTTCTTTTTCAGATTACCGTTTCCATTCAGAAGACGGTCCTGAGGGAATGGTAGAGACTTCCCAGACTTCTCCTCCAGCACCAGCTTATCATCAAAGTACTGCGATCCATGTTCTGCTTAACTATTTAATTTTGTTTATTAATATGGCACATTCTGTGGTATCATGTATCATGTATATTAATTGCCATACATTTGTTCACTTTATAGTAATAAAAAAATAACTCGTTTGTGATGTAGCAAGTTGAAATCTCACGCTGCACTTTTCTAGAACTCTACAAATATATTTTATTTTACTTCCTGTCTGTTTTCTATATAATTTTTCTGTCCAGATTCCTCAAAGTGGATGACCCTGAAATCCGGCTCGGGCTCCAGACCGCCTCCGAACCAGATCAGCACAGTCAGCTCAGCTTCATCGGGCTGGTCCACTGCAGTGCCAGAACAAAAAAATCCCTACAAAAGTCCTTCATCTCTCCAAATACCAAGTGTCACCTTTGACCTGGGAAATGAATGGGATGACTGGAGAGATTATGATGATGAAAACTTGCTGAATGCCAGCGAAACATCACCACCCCCATGTACAAGCAGCTTTCAGCCTCAGGTGCAGCAGCATGTTCAAAACAAGATATCAGGTAGTTACATTTTAAGTCAAATTTAATTGAAAAAATATATCTTATGTTATTTTATAAAGGCTTTTATGTGTTTTATGACCAGTAAGACTTTTGGAACATCTCTCCATTAGAGATGCACCAATAAATCTTCGCCAATTTTCTCAATTATGGGAGATTGGAGATGGGCGCACACTTGCATGATTAACACCCCCTTTCACCGACTTTGTGACTTTGTCTCTATATGTAGCAACTCTTCAGAAAATAAAAAATCAATATAGACCAAAATTGTCATGATACTGTAAATTAGGCTTTTAAAAGATCGATGATAGGCCAGAAAACTGTAATTTGTACAACCCTGCTTTCCATAATTGTAATGACTATTAGTTTACTTATTGTGTATTTTTTGACAGCACCAGTGCTGATCAGCAGCTCACAAGCAGAGCCCTGTATGACCACTTTCACTACTTCACTGAGGTTAGACTCCAAAAAAGGATTCAATCTAGTCTCTTATTACAACTGAATTTATAACATAAAACCACACACATCTAATAACATCTTTCAATTTCATGCTGGTTTTAGGTCGATTTCACATCCAAATCCTGAAATCAGGAAAGTTGGACCCTCTTCTATCAGTCAGTCATTCACATCACAGAAGAGGATTGCACTGGACTGGGACAAACAGGTGTGAGCATGTGAAGCTCATTTTCCTTCCATTCTTTTTGTTTGCTAATTAAAATTGTCTGACTTGCTAGTTGAACGTGATCGGAAGTGCAGATGTTGCTTCTTATCGTTGGTGTGTTCTTGGTTGTGGGAGTTGTACAGTTATTGTGTTCTTGTCTTTCACTTTGTGTAGAAACCAAATGTTTTCAGTGATGTTTTCAGTGTAAAAACACCTGAAAAACTCCCAGCACACACTCTGGGTGGACAGGTTAGCAGAAGGTTGAATTTCTTCTCTACAGTGAATGCAACATCCAGTGCCAACTTGCCTCTTCATAAAAGGTAATCTAATCTCACTGTTTATCTAGGGATGTCCCAATCAGGATCTGTCGTCCCAAGTCTTAGTGTTTTAAGACGGGTTATCATCAGCATTCATTAAAACTGTGTACATTTACAGTGCAGTAAAATCAACTTGATTAATTGTATCCATATTACATGGTCAGTATTAATATTGTGACTGTATCCCACCTAACAGACCAACAAAGTTCCAGATACTACAGTCTGTGCTGTCACTTTTTCTTGACAGCACCAGATTTAAAGGATCAAAACTTTATGTATATACATATATACAGT
>CAEFZX010016911.1:0-53175 GCA_903066825.1 Alfaro cultratus
GGTTTAGTATCGGTGGACATTTTAAAAAGACGCGGGTTGATAGCAGCTCACTGCGGCTGCGCAGTGTCCGTCTCTAGGCAACCGTGACAACAACGTCAGTTCGTGAGGGGAGGAGGGAGCATTGGGGGATGAGGGGGGGAGGGGGTACCATTTAGGTCCCGCAACGAAAAAAACACGGGACTTAATATGTCCCGTGTTTTGTTTTGGTCATTATTATCACACTTATTGTTGAGATGTGTGATAGTTTGTATATCAAACATTCATAGCAATACGGAATAAATCGTATTGGTTCAATACGGTGCGGAGAAACAACAACCAGATGTTATTTTAGCTTAAGCTAACCTGAATATTTGCAACTCTCTTGTTGATACACTGACATTACTTACAATAAAAATCTATCCTTGCGCGGTCATGTCCGGCGGACCTCCGCGGACTGAAGTGCGTACGAGTAAGTTGGACAGTTAACTTTTCCTACCTAGTAAATCTGCCCGATGACACAGATCACATGGACAAGGCACGTGCACACAATAGCATTCGCTGATTGGCTGCGTAGCGTAAGTGAACCGTATCGTATCATTGGCTGGACACCTGTGACTCACTGAGTTAGATTGTTATTCGTCATTGGTCCATAGTCAAACTGACGTCTGAGCTCAATGTATAGTTTACGTTGGGTTTTATTTTATGCGCTGCATAGATTTTATTGTGCGCTGAGAATGTGCGAGCAGTGCGCAATTGCGCAGGCGCGCAGCTTAGAGGGAACAATGCCCCTGGATGTGGGGGGAATGCAAAGGCCCCCACATACTTGGATGAAGTATGTAACTTAACTCAGTGGAGCTATGTGCATACTCAAAGTGAACGTCTACCGGACACATCCGCACAGAGGTACGTTTTTATGACAACTTATGTGGTGCGCCCCAGTATGTGAGAGGAGTTTTAATCAAGCATCAGAATGCAGAAGCTGATATTTAAACTTAAAACTTACCAAGACACATGACTATCAACCTGAAGTGATTGGCTGGGCAAGAAAAAAATACATCAGACAAGCAGAAAAGAGGCTAATAGTAACTCTGACCTGGAAAGAATTCCAACTCAGATGGAAGAAACTGTCAACATAAAAACTATCAGTCATGCACTCCATAAATCTGGCCTGCTACAGCTCAAATTGTGCATGCAAATTTAATTGGGAGCTTTATATTGGACTTTCTGTAGTTGCAAGTCTCTCTGCAAGGTTGTGGAGGTGCGTCTGTGATTTTATCCTGAAAAGAATTGGCAGCTTATTGAAGGTATACCATAACACATACACATCAAATAAGTAGAAACAATGGTGGATGTTTATGACTTTTTCAGAATTTAATTTATTTTTACCAAATACAGATCAAGTGCAGAACAGAGCAGCACATTTGCTTTTGAAGCTAAATGATGAAGTATACGTTGTGATCTTGCTTGTCAATCAGTGAAACCTTTCTGCAGGTTTGATCTCTTGATCTCTAAAACAAATTGTGAGTGGGTGCAATCCTTTGTTTTTGAAGCTGTATGTGCAAAATATGAGAACACATATTTCTGTTTCACAGTGTCATTCTAACCAGCTCCAAAGACAATGAGAGCTTTGAGGACAGAGGAACTTTTTCTGTTCTTGACTTCTTCTGTTAATCTATTGTTCTGTAAGAGTAAAACCCATGTTAGTAAGAATCATTCTTGTCATATAATGTGACTGATATGTAAAACAGATTTTGTATAACTAAAATATTTTTCCACAACACTGTGATGGTGATGCAAGTGAAAACCAGTGGTGTGGATTATTATTTGGAAACAGAATAATTTTCCAGAAATGATCACATTGTTTTAAAATATGAAAACATAATGGTTTAAAGGGGCTTGTAAAACTTTGTGAAAGAGTTTTTCAAAACATTTTCAGTTTTATTTCTTTGACATTTCTTGGAGTTGAAGTCACTTCAAAATGATAGGTTTTATGACATATAATAGACCTTAACAAAAATCAACAAACATATATATATATATATATAAATTCTAAATAAGGCCTTTAAATTTCAAAATTTAAATTAGAAATAATATTTTTATAATTTCTAAAAATAATTAAATACGTTGAGAGCTGAAGTCAATAATGGCCTTTATAGAATTACTGGAAATCTGTAGCATCATTATTAGTAGCATTTTAAACCATTTGCTTTTTTTTCTACTTGTGATATACTTATACTAGTCATTTACTATACATTTGTCCAGGCTTAGTTTTGTACATTTGATGTTGAGGAGATTTACACATGTTTTACATTGAAACTGATACCTACTATGTGAGATCATCTGGTTGACAGGCATTAAACATAAAGCAGAATGCATATGAAGCACTTCCTTACAGCATTGCACCATGGGTTTCTAGAGTTCTCTACAACATTTTCATTGAGTTTTTAATGTTGCCTCTCAGCATCCAAACATCATATATTCCAGTAACAATAGAGCAGGAACCTTCACCTCTAATCAATCCATGATGCACTGTTGGATTTTTTTCTGACTTTGCTGCCACAACTGACTGTTCTTCTTAAAACTAGAAAGTGCTTCCATCTTCTAGTTCTAACCAAAATTCCTTCTACGATTTAGTCAGGTGATTTCTGATATTTTCTACTATTCATGTGTGCAGTTTTCTGCAGAGACAGATTGCTGGCCCATAGTTAGATGAAATTGCCCCTCTCAAGGGTCCAGCCTTGGGTAAATAGCTTTGGATGGGTTCTATCAATTTGTAAAGGGGTTCATTAGTTTTTGGCATTTGTGGAGAACAATTGCATGGCTTTTTTTGCCAGTAGGTGTAAAACATGCTTGAACATATTGCATTCAAACTCATTATCCTTGGGTGTCTGCAAATAAAATGGCCTTTGCTTGGTGTTTCAGAGAATTTCTACGGTTGTTTTTTAATTCCTCTCACTATGAAATGTGATTGTATATTATGCTATTTAAGAGTTAGATTGTTGGATCATTCATTTTATGTCTTACTACATAATTAACAAGCCAAGGTATACGAATATTATGTTTAATTAAAGAAAATCGAGTTTAATATGCTCTTTTTTCAATTGAAAAGAAAAATGTAGTGTGTCAGTGAGAAAAAAACCATGGAAGAAGAAATCCACAGGCCATCAGTCCACCGTCTCAGTTTAATGGGCACATGCTGTATATTATAGGCCACTGGGTGAGAGGTCTTTAATGCAACTGCCTGAGAAAATCAGAGGCTGTAAAGAATTAATAAAGGCAGTGATCCACCCTTTTAACCATTTTGTAATTCACAGATTCAAATCTCATTTGTAAGCTGTAATAGCAAGGATATCCTTTCATAACACTGGTGTGACAGGGAGCTGCCTGCTTCAGTTGGACCAACTCATGCTTGATAGTGCATTATCATTAACAGGGAGCTGGAGATTAATATTTCATTAGGATTGTGGCTTTCAAGGGGCTTCCAGGCATACCAAGTGATATGTTATTCCCTTCTTCACACAATCTCTCTCTAAGGGCCACAGACGGGATTTGAGGGCTCTTATTATAATGGACAGAAAGGTGAAGCAAGGTGCTCAGAAAAAAGTAATATCCCTATTCAAAGGTGAATAAGTCTGGTGAGCCTAAAATGTGCTTAACACATTTAGCATAATGAACCAGTGTTGTACTTCTATGGGTCCTTGGGAGGGTCAATACTGATGGGCTTCTTGTGGTGTTAGCTAATTCATATCCCCCATCTCTCCAAATGAATAAGTTTGGATGAGATTTTGAAACAAAATCTAACAAAAAATTTAAAGAATAAATAACATGTCAAGCAAGCTTTTGGTTATTTATTTAGCTTTTTCAATTTTAAGAGGAAGCATAAAATTTCCATTAATGTTTAATGGAAAAATAAATCTCACCTTGGCTACAATTTGGCAAAACTGCTCAAGGAGAACTCAAGATTTTAAAATGTTTTCTGAATAAAAAACAAGAAAAAAAAAAGCAAACAATAAAAAACAACAACATTCCAATCTTTGTTTTTAAAGTGCAATAATTGGGCCCTGTAGTATTTTCTTTTTCATAAAATCAGAAACATTTGGCTAATTTCTATAATACTGAAAACCTTCCATCATTTCCAGCCTTTATTATTTTTTTGGAGTTGGTTTATATTAATAAGTAGTGAAATGTGGGAGAAATTAACAGTTTTTTAAGAGTAAAGAAAGATTGTTCTATAGAACCACTGAAAATACTAAGATAGCTGTCTCTTGAGTGAGCATGCTATGGACTTGCAGCTGTAAATAATCCAACATCTTGTCCAATGAAGGAAAAATACCAAGTTAATACACAATTGCAGCTTGTTTCCTTCCAGTCTGCTTTTATCTGTTAACAGTTTTTCTGCCAAACCTGCTTGTGACTTGGTGACCAACAAAACCACAATGAATGACTTGCAGCTAATACTGGTTGAAAAATGGGATGTCATTCCATAGCAGTTGTGATCACTCTGGTGACAATTGAGGAATCTTGGTTTACCAAAGTAATGTGCATTTCTGCAATGCTTCCATTTTCACTTTTTAAATATTAGTTTTACCTGTAGTTTAGCCACAGACTACAGAATGATCAAAAATTATGTACATATACAGGAATGCAGTTTATTTGCAGGTGCTCAAGGGGGTTGCTTAATACTTGACATATTTATCCGCAGATTCAAAAGGGAGACCAAGATTTCCAATTGAGGGAAAGAGGTAGAGCGATTGCAGACTGAAGCAGAGGTTGAGTGTCACGATGACCCAAGGTAAGGAAAAACAGAGGGAATTGAAGAGAACCTAGAACCAGGAGTACCACACAAAGGGAGGTTACAGGAACAGGATCCAGGAAACACGAAGGCCCTAGGCCACAAAGAAACACAAATAAGTAAAAAGTCTTTTCAGGCCTGAGGTTGATTGGCCGAATAGTAACTAATGTTCCATCAATGAGGTCTGATCTGCCTCAGCCTAATATACCCTTAGTAGCAATTTGATGGGATAGAAGCCTGCTGGGGAAAATCAGACTCCATCTTTCTCCTCGGGAATCCGCACAACCCAGGATTCAGCTCAGGCTATTGTTCCTGCATTAGCCTACTGTTTTTTAACAATTTCTATCTGGCAGAAGATGTACAAGTCTACAAGCCTTTAACGAACTGCCACAGTTATTACCTCAAGCTACTTCCTTCTTAAAAGAACTGACCTGATCATCTTCTTTTATCTTGCTGTATTTTATATATTGTAATCGCTAAACTATGGCATCTGAACACACCTTATTTTCACCATTACTATTAGGACAATGTTTAAGAAATGTCTGTAAATTAGTTTTGTATAAAAAATTAGCATTTATTATTTTTGTACCACCTAAGAGATACGATACCCAGATGTAAATTCCTTGTGTGGGTTACACCAATATACCTGATTCTGATTTAATGTAAAATATACAACAGTCAAATTGTTTGTTAAATGGTGCAAGATTTGCTAATTTATCTTAAATATTCAATCTGAAAATCCAGTGTATGGTATCTTTTTACTGTGCCTTTTCTTTGATAAGTGTATGCATGTCTTGGCTGCAAGAAGAAATTAACTTTTTTCCCTTGAGTTTGAGTTGCTTACATGCTTGGCTATGTTGAACAGAATTACATTTCATCAAGACAACTGTTTGATAAAACCTAAGCAAATCCTTTCCTCTGCAAAGTGTCTGTATTATTTTTGACATTCCCTTGAAACTGGGAGTCTTCAAAGACAGCGCGCTTAAACCTCGAACCATTTGAAATATGAAAGTGGTGGAATGGCAACTTTCTAAATGTCACGGTGGGGGATCTTCCAGTCTTTTGATGCTCATTTCTTCAGGAACAGTAATAATGGGTCTGAAAGTATTTCAGCAATCCTGTCATTGCAGCAGTGCTTCTCTTGTTGCAATTTTTTCTCTCCTTGAAGACTTACATTCAGAAAAGTAATGTAGTTTTTTTAATATATTTGGACTGTTGTGAATTGTAGATATCAATTGCTCCCATCAGAAGTGTATTTTACTCAGTGAAACATTATGCCAATATAACTAGAATATAAATCCCATGAAGGAAAAAAAAAGCTGATAACCTTATTTATATCCTAGATATGGACTTGGGGAAAGTTAATCAGACTTCTGATCTTTTTAATGTCCTGACGGCCATAAGTGTTGCTGAGTGGTTCACAGCTGTTTCTGACAGATTGAGTTATGTATAAGTGAATAGATTTAGCTGCAGGGCTTTTGTGTTAAATGCGATCTCTATTATTGACTTGATTGACCCAACAGGGAGTATGTTGAAGACCAGTTTAATTCCACCATGTTCTAAATAGCAACTTAAGCAACACAATTGTCTTTGTGATGGTTATCCAACACAAGGAAGGCTTTGTCTGTTTGCGCTCTGGCTTGGTTTCATTTATCAGTGTGCCTTCAGTTCATTTTAATTCATATCAACACTCATCCCATTCTCCTCATAGAATATTTAATAGGTGTTAATTAAGTTGCTCAAACAACTTCTTTTTCTTTTTTTCTCTACCATTCTTTGGGGATCATGAGGGCCCTGGGAAAAATAAACAAAAGCCTATGATTTCTAAATAAATTAAAGTACAACAAAAACAAGAGAAATAAAAAAAAACTCAAGCGACATGCACAAAGTAAAAAGGTGATATTGAAAAATAAACAAAAGGAAATTAAGTGTTTCTTGCAGAATTCAAACCAGAGCTCTGAAGGGACAGCCAATATGTTGGAGACAAACCATCATACAAGAATCTTTATACTCATGAATTTGTAAATAATTATGAATTAAACAAGTTGAACTAAAAACAATATATATAAATAATCCAGGTATCTTCACCCTCAAATCAGAAAAGTTTCAAGGCAACAGCAACTCAGATATTTTTGCTGAAACATTGCATTTACAAATAAGTTAACTTGAACTTTTTCTACATGACTTAAAAGGACAATTATCATTACTAATATTTTGCAAGAGGGCTAATTTTGTGATTATGCCTTGTTCAGCTTTTGCTAAAGCAATTTGAATAAGGAATGACTTAGAAGTACTAAAGCATATAAATGATTACTGAAACTTAGTCACAAAAATAACTAAGGTTCTTGTATGCAAACTGCCACTCTTTGTCATATATTTAGTAAAAATCCAATGCAATGTTTTCAATATATTTTTTAACTTCAAATATATTGAGTTGCCACAGTTGACAAACCTCAAAACAACAAAATTTAGTCAGGACAACTTTGGAGACAGGATTTAAACATTCATCCATGAACTATATCAGGTCCTCTGAATTGCTTTATAATTCTGTTGTTACATGTTTTGTAAAATTAGATTTTGGTGTACATATTGATTTTAACAAATCAAACAGACACTTCTAGTAGGTTCAGAATTTATCAACACAGTATGTGTAATATTTTAGTTTGTTTTATATTTTCAGTGGGGAGCTGCTGGATGGGTGCTGAGGTGTACTGTTGCCTCTACTTGCCATTGCATCTTCCATTCAGTTTAACATTCAGCTTGGTTTCCCCAATGCTCCCAGCCCTTTGACCCCTTCACAATATTCTTCCAGACTGTTTCTGACTCTTTCTGACCTTGAGCTGTGAGCTCAGCGGACGTCCAGAAGGACTGGGAATCCTCCTCCTCCAACAGCATCAGCATTTTAGGCTCCATGTTGACACATTCATTAATCCAGTGGGAGTAAGCTGAATTAATTTTACTTATACAGTTTCCCATTCTATTTTTAAGAGTAAAAACAGCATAGTCATTGTCACATTTTTATAGAAATAAGCACAGGGTGTTAGGATGAAATGCTTAATGAACTACTAATCTGGCTACCTACAGCTTGATGGTTTTGTTGTACAGGTAACCAGCTTTAATGACTTTTTACCTTGCTGTCATTCAGAGCAGACAGGAAATTTGAAATGTGGATTTCTCAAATTACTTTTTTTTCAAAGTTAGCAAACGCTCCTTCTACTTAGAAATCTGAAAAAGTCAAATTCCCAGGGCCCTTTTGTAACAGTTTCTGTGTAACTCTGTATGGTTGATGTTATGGCTTCAAGAGTGTCCTCTGAAGTCCCAAGCTCGTCAGAGCTGATGCAGTGTGGAGTTGGAACCATCAGAAAACAAAGGGCTGAGGGAGCACAAGCTCTCATTTTCCAGAGAAAGTTAAAAGCAGCACAGCTTCTTTAATGCTCAGAGGCCTATTTTAGATATTCTGAGCTTTTAATGTCAAATGCATGCAGCAATGTCAATAATGGAAAAGGGGCTTAAAAATCTAAATCACCTAACAAGTAATATTCTACTCACGTGGGAAGCTGAATGCAAAGTGGTGTAAGAAAATTTTTTTAATGGAAATGACCAAATATCTCTGCATATTGTAACTGGTTCCAATTTAAATATTGTTTGGATAAGTAGAGCATGCTGCCATTTGAAAAGATTTGGTGCACATAGAGGGAAAATATCTGTTCATTTTCTGCAGCCTCACCTCCTGCTGAGGATTGCAGAGATGTTGCGGTCTATGTCAGCAGGAATTAGATATGAGACTTTATGTGCATGGAAGAAACACATTGTAAAGTGCTGTGTTCTGCTCCTAGATTTAAAGCTCTAGATAAAAGAAACATCTTCAGATTTTTCTTGCATCTTTGTATTTTTCTAGTGTTATCTTGAGCCAGTTGCATAGCAAATATATGGAGATTTTAAAAATAATTAACAAACCAAACTCTTGTCTCAATAAATGCCTGTCAGTCAATAAAAACACATTAAAACACTGTAAATACACATTATGAGAAGGTTTTACACTTATTACCCATGCTCTGTGTCAGATGATCTTGGATTTCAACTACAGGGATTGTTTCAAAGACAGGAAACATGTTAAGATTTTAAATTAACCAACTCTTGAAGAATGCAAAGAATTCCTTATAACTTATTGCTGGTTATTGCCTATTTTTATTATCCAACTAAAAACCTTGAAAACATATTCAAAATTGAGAGGAGTCATTGGACCAAATGCATATCAATAAAAATATTCCAAACAAAGTAGTCATAAAGTTCGTACAATTACAAGGTAATTTTGGAAAAACAATATGAAATGAAGCACGTTTTTCTATAATTAAGAAATAACAAATTCCTATTTTTAATAAAATCAAAACGTAAAAAAAGAGATGAAGGTCTAACCCAAGATTGAGTTGACATGAAACAACTAGATAGTTTTTCTATTATGTGATCATCAAAGTGTAAATTATTGCTTGTTTCTAAATTGTACATACAAAAAACTACATTGTAGAAGCACTTGTTTCAGAAGACACCTCACAATGAATCATATGTAGTGCAGATTAAGCTGAAATGCTAACCCAGTCAAAGACAGAAATGAATTTAAACTGTATTTTTCTTAACAGTGAGACATTTTAAAATGGTCTACAAGTATGTTTACTAATCAAATAGTTGTAAACGTATCACAAGTGTCACTGATTCGTTTAAAAGTGTAAAGAAATTGATTGGGTTGTTGAGAAAACTTTATTCTGCTGCTCACAGTACATTTAAGGAATTTGTTGACTACCTACCTGTAAAACAAGATTGTCATACATGGTTAACATGAAACTCTGACTTTGAGAATATAAGATGTATTATTATCACTGCTGTGGTAACTGACGGGTACTAAACTTAAATGGAAGTGGAACTACAAGTTCCCATCAAATCTTGTTCTGGTTTTGCTGAAAGGCATGCATTTAGATTTGAACATCTTGTTGTTGAAGGATGCTCCGGGGTAAAAGTTTGCAGAGTAATCTTTGAAAACCATGTATTCATATCCAAAATGTCAACAATTCTACTAACATGACTTCATTTTCAGAATACCCTCCAAATATAGCACAGGTTCCTTATTTTTTTTAGCTTATTTCCCTTTACACCCCAGTGTCTTAAGCTTCTCTTTGCTACCATTAAGCATAAACATCTTTTAAGGTTTTCAATGCTATCAACATGGAATACTTTAAACATACATACAGAATAAAATTAATCTGATTTTAAGTTGGCTTTGCTTGTAAATATTCTGCTCTCATATGTGAATTTAGTTGATTTTGAGTATATCAGGCTCACACTTCCATCCTGAAGCCATTTTTAATCTTAGCACTTTATATCCTTTTTGTCACTTTGTTTCTGTTGCTCATGAGAACAGTTCTGTCTCCAGCCACACTGTGTAGCCTACAGTGATGTGTATTAGATGTCTGCCACTTTTCCTTAACCTTAAATGTCACTCCGAGAGATCATGTTAGAAGGGATAATACACTCTCAGCCAATTCAATTGGTCTAGCTTCCACACTGCAGCTTCATTGTGCTGAGAGAACCCCATGATAACAATCAGCTGTACTGATCTGTAATGACAGGACAGGGGTATTGGGGGTCTGGCTGAGTAGATCTGATGAAGGAGTGGAGAGAGGGACAAAATTGCAGACAGAGAGTCCCTCTTGCCAGAAGAGGGCTCTGCATGTTAGAAAACTAATGGCTCTTCTTCACGGCACTAAATGTCATTCTTCACAATTATTCAAATGAGGTATTCCTGCTATCGTCTTTATCATCATTTCACTCATTTTGTTCATCTTCTTCTGTCAGTTCACCCTTTTACCCCCTTATTCCCTCTCTGCTACCCTTGCCCTCTTCTCTTTATCCTGCACACCAAGAAACCGAGCTTTAACACCCTGGTCGAGTCTGACTTGTGTTGAATATTTCAATATGGCTCTGCTTATCAGCCAGCCCCTATGACCTGCCTGGATGAGCAAGTGAGAAGCAGAGATTCGCATGACGAGCTGTGGAATGGATACTATACACAGTCATATATAAGTGAAGAGCTTGCCTCCAGGTGCACAAGCTCATGAATATCAGATCTACTCCCACTCTCATTTATATGGACGAATCCAAAAATTCTTGATCGGTCAAATTTCAGATTCCATTTATGATTTTGTCCACTGTTTAAAGCCAAATAAAGTACAATCTTGGTATATCTTCTTTTTCTGTGATTGTTTTTTCTACTTGTTTTGCAACACAATTAAAAAAAAAATTAAATAGTGGATAGTCCAGAGCAATAGCACTGATGGAGCTTGAAATCATTTCCCTAAAGAAATTAATTAAATTGTGACCAACGCACCATTGAAAACTCTGCTTGTGAGATACACAATGCACTAGGTTTTGGGTGGTAATCATGGGTGGAAATTTTAAATATTTTTCACCAGCCACAGTGGCTGATAAGATTTATTTATTTTTTTTTACCAGCGACTGTTTCTATTTTTCGTGTGTAATATTTCCTTTGATTACAAGTCCCACCAGTCAAAGCAACTTCTATAAAACATGATTTTTTTTATTTTTAACTCCAAGATAACCAATTAACTACAGACTAATTTAACATAAAGCATGGACTTTATGTCCAGTCAGTCTGCTCAACACAGGTGTAGAGCAAGAAGTTCATAACAGCAAACTTTATCTATACAACCCTAACATTTTTGAAATCATTTCCTATGTTGAGCATTTCCACATTTTGGATACACCTTCCACAGACAGTATTTCATGAAGATGTGTCTCTAGTCATATGTGCTCCATGCACACCTTTAGGTATGGCTTTATTGAAATGTTTGATTCTTGTTATAGAAAATAATAGTTTCCTTGCATCTGGTTGTCTGCGTAGTAGAGGTTTATACACAGGCTGAAGCTGAATCAGGTTGTGTTCTGCTGTGTAGTTTGTCATCATTTTTTCAACCTCCTGCTCCAGCATAGGTATTTGGTTTTTGATAAAAATCCAACTGACAATGTGAATGCAGATATATCAAATATCTGCAGTTATATCAGATATCACTTTTAAAAAAGTATCCAGAGTAGCATAGATGGGTACTGTTGTGGAAAAAAATGCATTACCAAGCACTGTTAGGTGAAAATCACTCAGTCAGGTTTATTTAATACCATGCGCATGATATGAGAGCCATCAGATCAAAAACTCATGAACAGGTCAGACTGAAGCTCCATGTAAGGCTCAGTGGTTTCTGTGTGGCTTTATGTTGACTCAAAGTTGGCTCTGACAACTTTGAGTCAACATAAACCCTGAGTTTATGTTGACTTTGACTGCCATCATCAAAACAGTGCAATCATCACTGTTTTGATAATGTCAGACAACATAACAGTTTTATACCACGAATAAGAAAGCTTCGGGAAAATTGCTAAACAGCTGAAACAGTGAGTTTCTTTAAATCAAGGCTAGCAACCCACTTGTTTAGAGTTGCTTGTGAACCACAATAAATAGAATCTTGACCAACATATTTGATGTGTATTGATGACAAAATGTAATGTTTGTCACTGGTTTCTCACTTGTTGACTTTATGGTGTTTTTCAAGACTTCTTATTTTTGGGGTTTTTTATGATGTGAAGCAGTTTGAACTGCCTTGTTGATAAAATGTCCTATACAGACAAACTTGATTGAGTGATTGAGTTGTCCTGTGTGTACTTCACCTTTCGTTGTCTGACCACCGAAGATAGCACCGGCTTCCCTATCCACTTAACACCCATTTGATCCAGCAAGAGCCCAAAAAGAATCCACATTTCTCATAGAAAACATTCTCAACTCAAAATATATTGTTTTGAACTAAAAGAAAATGTAAAACTTCTGAAGGTAGCAAAACTAATTCTGGAAAAAAGTTTTTTTTGTTTTTTTTTTATGTGGAAGTAAGCAAATAGTTGTAAAAGTTTAAGTAAAGTTTTGAAAACTATTTTTGCTTAACTTTTGAGAAGCAGCAGTTTTCCTGACCTATTCATAAGGTTACATTGACCTACATGTAATTGAACAAGGGTGCATCCTTGTCAATATCTATTGGCATTAGAGTGATGATTTCATAACTATTGTCAATACCTCTTACTACTGCTCTTGAGTGGTGCCTGGCATGCCAATAAAATGCAAAATCGAGCTGGGAATACACAAACAGAAAAAAATACCCTCAACTTCTTATTATTGGTTCCTTTGACGTCATGGTTTGTAAGACTTTTGAGTTGCTTTTGTTGTTACCAAAACTAACTCTAAAAACTAGGAAAGTGTTAGTCTTTGTAGTAAAGTCAGACCATTGGGATATTGGTCAGTGAACCACAAAGAACAGGAGGAGGCCCTGGCCCCCAAATCAAGATTTTCAGCCAAACATTAGAATGGCATTGCTTGAGGAAAGGCTTGACTCAAACCAATAGTGGGGAGTTAAAAGGATCATGGGGTAGCACTGTGTGGGGTACCAAGGAGGGCAAAAGACACAATGCAGCCTCTAATTGGTTTTTCTTTCTGAAACCACTGCTCTTTTTCACTTGAAGATGTGCTGCGCTCAGACTATCACAACCGAGAGGCCTGCAAAGCCTATTGGATTTAAAGGGAATCCGTGTCTTAAAGGGGTGCTGTGCTGCCGAGGGGAGGGGCACTGCAATCAATAATTCATAAGGCCTTTCCTTATTAGGATTTCTCCTGACTGTGCTTGCAGTTTTTATGCCCAGCTCTGTGTCGGATGAGAAGGTTCCATCGAAGGCAAAGCCACACTGGAACTGCCTGTTCTTCACTGTTGCAATGGCTGCCTACTTTGTCATTCCCACCATGAACTCACAGCTTTTTCAGTCTGTAGAGATCCTTTTGTTACTCATGATTTCTCAGACTCTTTAAATACAAATCTGCTGTTTTAGCATTACAATGAGGATACAATAGACTACTTAGTATGTAGAACTGCTGTTGTCATAGCCACAATAGAGATTTTAAAATATCCTTAAAATATATCACAAATTTGACTTTGTTAAATATATTTACAGATTGATTTAAATCACTAAGTATTTAATTATTATTGTTATGTGTTGATATGGAATGTGTCAGTCAATGTGATGGTACTTATATACAAACATTTATACTTTAAGCTTGTGGATTGTCTTCCTTTACTCTGTACATTTGAGGTCTGCTGAGTTCAGAGTCACGGGTAGCTTCTGGTCAGATCATTTTCATTAGACTGCAGCTGCAGCACATTAGGAACTGATAAAATACTTATCTGTCATGTGTTAAGAACTAATCACACACACAAGGTTTCGCTGGATGCCTCTCTATCATTAATTCTCCCTTATTTTCTCCCACACCTTGTTTGGCTTGTCATCCCAACCCATACAATCTATATCATTTATTATACTTAGTTTAAATTGTCTTCCAGTTACCAATCCTTTAACCAGGGATGATTAAAATTACTTCAGTTTGCCTTATCACATCTGTAACTGTTGTGATCATCCTGCTCTGATGAATGAGATTTTAAACATCCTGCATTACTGTTGAAGTCTCTGAAGGAATATCTTCCAGGCAGCCTGAATTCCACATGTTCATTTAATGGCACTAGAAGTGACTGCTGTGCAGGTAGGAACCATGATGTGAAGCAGATAAACAGTGATTACCCTCACCATGATAAATGAAAGGGCAGCTCGCCAATGTGAGGAGTTTTGCTCATCATAGATCACAATTTGTAAATTCTGCTTGCTCAGTGTGCCATTGTGGAGTGGAGGGCAGCTCTCCTTAATTCAATCAATAAGATTTTATGCAACTGAATGCTACATTAAAAAGGTGGGTCCAAACAAGCAGTTTCTAAATAGAGCATTTTTAATCCATCCTAATAAAAGTATTTGTCATATGTATGAGATTGTGAGGGTAAGCGAGCAATAGGTGTATTTCAGTCTCCAACAAAAAACTATGTCAGCCTCTTTTAAAATATTCCACCTTTGTCATTTCTGGTTTTTGTGGCAATTCGGTTCCTTGACAAAATGTAATATGTTAGTATTTTGAATAGCTTGTTACCACACCTGATTTTTTTTACATGTAATTTCATTAGATCAAAAAAATCTTAGTGTGGTGAATGTCATTTTTTCTTTCATCAAATAGCATCTAAAATTTACAAGTATGAAATGAATATGTGCAGCAGAAACTAAATCTTACACAATATGAAAAAGTGCAACTTTTCTCCACAATACTTGTAGAGATTCACAATTCTCTTTGTGATATATTGCCTGATTTATTTAGATTTTCCTGAGATGTCATTGAAGGAAGCAGTGTGTTTGAAGTTTTGCCTTAAAATACACCCACAAGTGTCACTCCATTTGACTCTCATGTTGTGAAATAACCAGAAGCTGACAAGTGTGTAACACCATCATCTGGGCTTTCTCTGATAATTTAAAGGCCAATAATCTTACTGTGTCTAAAGTAAAATAAATGAAAGTTATAAAATCTAAACAAAGTTCTCAAATTATTCCGGTGTTGAATTAAATGCAATTTAAAAAGCCTTGCAAATAACATGGTTAGGTATTACAAATACATTTTGCATTGCATCAGTTACTTTTCTTACAAACCTCTGAAAGAGAATAAAGATTAAAAACAAAGTGACTGCTGCTTCATTACTGTGGTTCCTAACACAATAATGTATTATGCAAGAAGAGGGTCACTTTGATTGTTTCTCAAAATATCAGTTTGACAAGTTGTTTTTTTCAGTTCTCCTGTTTGCAAGAGGACAAGTTCAATGGAGAAAAAAAAGGGGAAAAAATGGCTTTTAATAGCGTGGAAAGAGCATATACTTGTATGGGAACAAATTCCAGACATAAATATGTGTGACTTGAGTTTGATAACCTTTTACATTAAAATTGCTGAGAATTTTATCTTTGTGCATCCATAGATAAGGAGGTATGTGTGTAAAAAAAATAAAAAATTTTAAAAAATAATTACACAAAATAAAAATTTTTTGGTCTTTTTACACATGCAAATAAAAAAACCCCCCAGCTGACCTTAAAATTCCTCCCAGAATTACAGAGATACTGTATATACCAAGCTATTGACTTCACACCAAGTGTTTTAAAAGCTTGGAAGCCATTCATATTTTAAAACAGAAACGCAAAGTTAAAAAATCTGTCATTGTTGATACACATTTTGTGCCTTGGAGCAGATGAGAAGCATGAACAGGAAGGGGTAAAAACCTTACGATTCCAAAAGTCCTCTTTCCCATATGTCAGTGATGTTTCCCTCCTTCATCATTCTGGAGTTCACTGAATGAGTCATCAGCCATCTTCAGTAAAACAGGATGACGCAGGACAAAATTATTCAAAACAGCTGAATCATGTGTTGCAGCAAGAAAACATGTAGGATAGCAGAAGAGGGTTGGGGACCTGGGAGCTGAAGTCCACCTAACAGTGGATATGAAACAAGTGGACTGCCAGTTGCTGCCATAAAGGAACAAAACACAAGCATGTTAAGATAAACAACTAAAACACTTTATTTAAAAATTCATATTAATAGGCTGCGCTACTATTGGTTAAAGTCATTTACAGTCGTAATCTTTGGGACTTTGGTTTTGCATTTTGCTATTTTTGCAATTGTGAATGCTTCCTGTATTCAATTTGGTGTTTAGTTTTAAGATTCTTCTTGTTATTGGTTTTATACTTTAGTATCTTGTATGGTTTTTTTTTTGTTTGTTTTTTTTAATTATTATTCTTTGTTCCTCTGGTTCTTTTCTCCTTCGGTTTAATCAAAGGTATTTCACAATCTGTAATATTTAAGTATCTTTGTGTTCTTAGATTTGCATTCTGCTTATATTTCCTGGGTAAACTTGTGATTGCCCAGTGTCTCAGTCCCCTGCACTGCACAGCTGTCTGCTTGTTAACTCAACTGTCTTGCGATTTAGTCTCCCTGGTATGAGTATTGGTTGGTTCTCTTGTTTGTGTCACACCCTCTGCCATTGCCACCAGCCTGTTTTTGTTCTTTGTGGTTCAGTTGAAACATTTTATTTCAACCTGTTTGAATCTGGATCTTAATATTATCATTATATAACGACATGACACAAAATGCTCTAGGGCTTGTATAAAATTATTCGTTTATTTCCTAATCTTTCAGAAAAAATACTTCTGTTTTAACGTCTGCCTAGACATGCTAGTTAAGGGATACTAGGCTTTCTAATTGATTTCTAGCCATCTCTATGGCTGCCCAAGTTTTCAATATTGTCTTGCCAGGTTCTACCATGCCAGCAGACCTCTAATTTCAACTAAGTACCCACTCCAAAATGCGCATTGAGTGTGCAGATGGAAGCAGAAATTGTTGCATTTCCATGTATCACAGTCTTTCCCCAAAATTGACTCTGAATTATTTTTGTTTTTTCTTCTCGTCTTTCTCCCACTGCCTGTTTTTTATTTTTTTTATTTTTAGTTTTTAAGTATGTCTGGCATTTTCTTTTACGGTTTAACTTGTTTTGCTTCCACTTTCTCTGTAGTTGGCAGCTGCAGTATTAAGTTTGGAAAAGTTTAAAAATGCAACAGCAAATACTTTTTTAGATTTGTGTTACAATTGATAGAAGACATGTCTATTAAAGACATAACAACCAGGTTAATATTGAATGTAGTTTTGCACTTGAAAATGAAACAAACAAGACATTGCATCTTCTTGACAGAGAAATTGTTTATACTCCCTGCATTCAGGTGCTTTTTATACCCTCTCCACTTCATCATTTTGTACCATTTATCAGGGGTTATTTGCAAATGGAAATTCAGACCCACCAAGGAGATGTTTTGTTCTGACTATGTTTAAATTTGTACCCACCACAGAAACTTTTTATAGTGACACAGACAACGGATGATTTTATAGTAATTTTCTCTATTCTATTTATAGTCTGCTGCAGAAAAATTGTACTCCTCTAAGCAGTATCTACCGGCAAGTAGTCACTTAACATTTTCATAACATAATTTTTATTAGAATCTAAGTCAAAGGGAAAACAATGAATCAAAAACAAAATAAAAGGTAATAAAGTGAGTGAAAATTGAAAAGTGAATCTTTTTCAGATAGTGTTATATAATTTAATCAAAATATGTTTGTTGATTTTAGCGTCTCTATTACAATTTATTTCCTCTTAACATTTTACCACAACAAAAAAAGAAAAAAACATGATCTAAATTGCAATGGGTAAAGTACATATTTTGTTTACAAAGTGCAAATGGTTGTTTTTAATCATGTAACTGAGACAAGAATTTACCACATTTATTGAAGTTGTTAGAATGACAATGAAGTGTGTGTGTGTGTGTGTGTGTGTGTGTGTGTGTGGGGGGGGGGGGGTTGTGTTTGTGTGTGATAGAGAGTGAGAGAGAATCAATTCATCAAAAACAAAAAGTAGGTTGCACAGTGGAGAAAAACACTTTAAAAGCTAGAAAGTTGCTGCAAATTGTCTTCTGACCTTAGGGACCTACATGATCTCTATCTGACAAGTGACTCAAATGTATTTTAAATCACAAAACTAACTCAAACTAAATCATTAAATCTTTTAAGTATATTCAATTAATTATTGAATTCTATTTTTGACGCTTTCCTATTTTCTGATTTTTATTTTCAGAACCTTGGAGTTATACTTAATTTGTTTTGTCGTTTTTTTCCAACTGAAAATGGCTGAATTGCTCGTTTCTTTCATGCATTGCTTTCTGCCCATGCGTTATTTTTTGTCTTTGCTGTCTTGTGAAGCACTTTGGATAGTCTTGTGTATGAATAATGCTATACAGGTAAACTTGCCTTGCCTTACCTAAAGACTAGCAAAATGTCAATTCTAACTTGGATTCTTGCAAGATTCACAATATCACAAACACAAGAGAATTCATTTTGCCAAACTTCAAGCTGTGACTCTGAAACCAGAGCAGAGTTGCTTGTGATCAATCAGCTTTTTCTACTAGCAGCTACAAGGATGTGATGGTAGTCAATAGTGACAGGTCCAGAAGATGTATAGGAGAAATGCTGCTTTAACAGCAGTTATATTAGAAAAGGAGAGCATCTCTGTTTAAAAAAGAAAAGGCAACAGAAATTTACTAAAAGCTTCTCTGTGCAAAGATCTATGTGTTTTTTAAACTCTTGTACAGACTGGCCTAATCACAAATTTAATTTCCTCAACTGGCTCCACTCTGTTGATTTGATTGTAACAGATGGTTCAACTAATCACCTGCCAATTATTTTTTAAACACTTGCCCTTCTCCAAACTGTGTTCCACACTGACTTCTCCAATAACTCTTTCTAACAAACCATCTGGAGCATTAGCTTAGCTGGTTCCCAGCACTTTCACTTCTGTCCTTAATTAAATCTAAAATAGAAAACTAAAACATTAAATAGCTAAAGATAACTTTATAGTTTTTATTGTATGTGATTATTTCACACACACTGTTGTTTTGCTCAAACAATGGAAGCCAATTGAAGCAAAAACTGGCTAATGCAAGATACTTTTAGACCTTTTTCAGACTCAGCCCACTCATAGAATTTATTTGGATAAGACACATTAAAGTACAGAATGATACAAACAAAACATACAACTATTAACTGTTGCCGATCACTTTACACAAGTAAACACAAATTTTACTTGTTCAACTAACAATGAGAATATGTTAAAAAGATATGCACCAATTTCAGAATGATAATAGATGCTGACCATGACTCAATAAAAAATGTTGGGGCTTTTCTGGGCCTTTCAGGTAAATCAGTGGCTATTAATAAGACACCAACCTCAACATTGTAAGGACTGGACTCAAGAATGTAACTTTTTGAAACTTAATTACTTACTTAATTCCAAAGTTAGGTTAGTATTCACCAACATTTTGGAAAACAAAATTAAGACAAGAAAGAAAAAGCCAAATGGTGAATTTATTCAATTATTAAAACACATTTATCTTAAACATATTGCAAATATTTGATTACAGGTAAGATATCATCAGCTGCTCATGTAGAATATAAACAACATCAGTAAATGTTAATGGATTAATGAAAGCACATTTATTTTATTTTATTTTAAACAAAATAGAAAAAAGGGACAAGCAAAAAACGTCGCTGATCTCACACATAATTTGAACTGCGATTTAAATTATTGTTACTCTGCATGACCCTGTCTAAATTCTAAATATTATTGTAATGCATCTTTTTATTTGTGATAGTGTTTTTGGGGGGAAAAAAACAGCATTGCTGTAACTTTAGTGAAAATGAAACATATGTCTTACACTCACATCTTAGCCAAAGGACAAACCAAGAACAAACACGTATTACCAATACAAACTTTGTACTTTATCTTCTTGCTTCAGGGATTTATTGTTTGTGTCTAACAACAACACTATCATTAGTTGTTTTATCATAATAAGTGTCAGATTGGGAGAGCGAATGCTGCATGAAAGACTTCTTTGTACACTGTGAAGGTATTCCAAAATAATCTCAAATAACACAGGAACGATTAGACATTGTTTGCTATGGAAATTAATCAGGCTTTTGTTTATCAAAAGTTCATCTTAATGTTGTATTCTCTTTGAAATAATGAACCGCACCAAGATAAAAAAAACAAGTTAATTTCTTAATCCATTCATCATTTTGCATCGCCTTATTACCCATGAGTATTGACAAGTGGTTGTTTTTTTTTGTTTTTGCTTTTTTATTTGTGTGTTTCTAGAAAACTAAGAAAAATATTTCATTGCCATTTTACTCCAGGCTTGCTTGGAGGATAGTTTAGCCTCTACTATTATTTAAATGTGTGAGTTTAGTTGATGTTCCATGTTTTAGTGCTGCAACATAATGAATTAATAAGGTTGACACAAGCCATGTACCGGTAGTTGGTATGTTTGTAAAAGACGGCTATGAAAATAAAGACAGCAGAAAAACAAAGACAGGATGAAATAGAGGGAAATGAAGTAGAGGGAAAAAGGGAACCAATTATTAAATAAAAATAACAAATTTATTGGTTTGTTTACATTTTTTGAGGAGTTTGTAACGATGTAAACATTGGATACCCTCCTCAAAGTAGCATCAGCTGTATAAAAATAATGGTTAGCATCAATACATGCATTGAAGCATTGACACTGATACAAAAATAAAAGAAAATCATACAGACTATGGGAAACTACTAATATTAAATATTTTCCTTCATTTTGAAAGTGGTTGGATTAAATCCTAATGTACTGTGCTACAAAAGATAAGAGTTCAAAAGTTCTGATTTTTTATGTTGTTTAACAGTTACTATATGACTGATGGGAAAAACTGCTGTTGACTTCTCTCTACAACAATAATAGAACAACATCCTGTCATAAAAATCATTTTTGCATCATCATCATATAAACTGAATGCCTGTCCATTCAGCTCTCATTCACCTTCCGTCTGGGTTTTATGATAACAGTTTACAGAAGGCAGGCTTCTCCTAAGAAAGCTGAAGTGACACCTAGGCAGCATAATAGCTTTCTGGTTAAACGAAAGCTGACTGCTCATATGCATGTATTGTGTTGTCAGGAGGTTTGTTTTGTTTTCTTTTCCATGTCTGTACCGATGGATTCCTACATGCTTCATCTCAGCAGCATCACCTGCTTGTCGGGGAGCTTTAAGCTGATATAAATAGCTCCACTTTCTGTTGGTGTGCTTTGTTAGTCAGTGTTGCTGTCAAAGCCTGTTTACGCCATAAACAGCCTCTTCCTAAGGTCTGCGGTCCTCATACTGTCACATGTGATTGGCCGTCTGCTGCTCGATGGCCCATTCTGCCGACATGCAGCAGAGGGAGGGAGGAGCTGCCCCAGAAGCACCAGCCGCCGCTGTCAACTGTGGGCCTAACTCTTGGCGAAAAAGCAAAGGTAAAGATTGATAGATGACATGAACAAAATGTTGTTTAGGAGGCGGGGGGGCAGCTGACAGAATATGCTTCCGAGGTCCTGAGAGGGCTAACTTGACTTCAACCACACATGACTAACTGCCCTGAAGGCAGGTAGAGAAAAGGCCCTGTCATAATCTATTACTGCATCTCGACTCTTGAGGGAACATTACAACTACACAACAAATGCATCTGAGCCTGAGCACTGAGTTGAGGATATAGTCTGCAGTATCCATGTTGGCTGTACTAAAGTACAAGTTCTGAAGCTTGTATTCAGAACTTGTACTTTAAAAAACAAGACACATTGCCAGCATCCCCTGAGTAATGAGTGTAATAAAGCTGTTTTCATGACATGTTTATCATGCAAATGACAGCAGAGTAGTCCAAGAAACACTCGGAATGAGATGTGTCACATTTTTAATATTTAATTAAGACATTTAAGACAATATGCAGGATTTCTAACTGAGAATCAGAATAGGGAAGAAATGAATGAACAGAAAATTATCTACACAATGAAACATCCAGTTCTGTGGTCTAAACAACCTTGTTTATGTCAAAAATCAGATGAGAATTGATACTAGTTCCACATGACAGAAAGATAACAGAAGATATGGGAAATAACATTGCGCTGAAAACTGGTAAAAATGTTCTATAAGCAAGTACTACATAATTTGTTATATTACTTTATCTTAATTTATGTGAGCTAGATAGTCTAGTCTGTGATCTAGAGGACCACATGAACAGTTATGAGACCAGATTTGGCCAACGGATGTTGAGTTTGATTTTAACAAAGACCTCCCTTTTGATCCTTGAGAAGTTTTCCCGAGTCAGCAAGGACAGCTGAGAGCTGAACATGGATTTGCTCTCCGTAATTCTGCTCTGACTTTATTGCATTGATCAGGGCAGAACATGTTGGCCATGTTATTATAGGGTTGCACTATTTAGCAGTGCTAAATAGTGCACTGCTAAATAGTGCACTATACACTGGCGAATTACACATTCGCCAGTGTAATTGTCCACTGGCGAATGATAAGTGAAATATTTCAAATGTGAAGCTAAGATTTGTTTTAACATATTAGTTTATGTTCATTTGAACCTTTTTTCATGGTTTTATGTAAGCACACATTGCTTGTAAACCTAATGTTTTGACCTCACAGTTCAGTTGTGTGCTTCAGGGACTCTTCTGAATTGTTGGAGATATATTTTAAGTGAAAGGACAAACAAAACCTTTTTTGAGAGTTTAAAATACATTTCTGTTATCATCATTATTACTCCCCCGAGTTTTTCTTTATCCAGATGGGTGCCTTTCACCTATCCATACAGTGGTCACTCAAGTGTCACTCCATGAATAGGAGCCTGATCAAGCGGAGGCTGTTGTCATAGCAACTGCCAAGGGGAACACAGGTAAGGGCACAGATGATTGCCTGAACTGAAGAGCGCTTGATGAGGGGTAGGGCTGCTGTACAATCACAGCTCAGTGAGTCAGGTCTCACGTGACAAAACGGGAGGGGGAAAAAAAATGCATTGACTGAGCAGAAGTTTCCAAATTTTTCATGACTTCTCTGGTTGTGCGTCTATCTTCAAGCCCTCTGTTCTTACAGCCCATATTATGTAGACAAGGACACTTCAATGTGATGGGCGTTTTTGAAAAACAGTAGAGTTAAAGAAAGAAATGCCTTCACGTGAAAAATGATTGGGGATCATGAAAGTTTCCTCTCTGCAATACCTATTTACCCAGTATTATTTCTTTTACTCCTGACATTATCCTTGTGCAAGGTGCTCCAGACTTTCTGTGAATTATAAGGATGCTGCCTCATGTACGATTATGCCTCTAATAGACCTCTACAGGTGCCCTATTATTGATTTTTGTACAGAGGAAGAATAGTCAGCTTAATCTACCAAGCCACTGAAGCAAAACTGACATAAGCCAAGGGTCTTTTAACACAGGCCATACAGATAAATATCTGTCTTAACGTCAGCTTATATTTGAATCTTAATCCGCTCTAATGTAATTATGAAATAACGAATGCTTTTTTCTGCTTCCAGTTTTACTAAACATGTTGAGAGAAAATGTGCAAACGAGAGACAACATCCCAGAATGACCGCTTGTACAATGCCACAGTGTGAAATTCCTATCTTTTTTGTTAAACCCTGCGTGAAGTCTTTGTGACCATGCTCTGGCATTGCTTCAAATGTGAGGAGCAAATGGCACTTAAAGTCAAAATCAGGTTTGTGAGAAAGAAAAGATGTCATCGGGTAAAAAGAATAGCAAGACAGCTGCATTTGTCACAAGAGGTGTGAAAAATTTCCAGTGCTTTTACAGCTTGGTTTGTCACACTTTAAGGTCATCAGTTTCTTAAAAACACAACAGAGGTACATTTTAGTGGTGAATTTAGAATTCTCACTTTGTTCATAAATAAAGTTATTTTTCTTATTTTTATATGGTGTGGTTCATTTCCCTCATGCAGTGAAATATTTCCAGGTAAAACTAGTATTTACTGGTGTGCATTATATGAATAGTGCCTATTAAAAGTATTCACTGTGCTTTAGATTTTTTACATTTTGTCACATTACAAATACAAATATTGTGGTGTGTTGAGGGTAATAATGTTGTGTGACAGGCCAAGACAGTGTAGTAAATTACAGAAGTGGAACAAAAGAGATAAAATGCGCTAGTGGGTTTGTTAGACTATATTAGTAAGAAAAAAGCAGCGTAATCAAGACCAAGAAATGTGCCACACACTTCAGAGTTAAAACTATAGAGAAGCAGGGGAAAAAATAAAATCCCAGGCTTCTATTCAAACCACCATCCATCCATCCTCTATATCCGTTTGTGCATTGTCACAGAGGAGGTGGTACTGCTTATTTCCACTGGTCATTGAGGACAAGCAGGAGACTCTTAACAATAAGAGAATTAACACATTTCAATTGTTGTCTATCGAAGGTCAGAAGGTCAAGTGAAGTATATAAAGATAACATGAGGTTTGTGTAAACAGTCACTCGCAAAACTTAAAGGCACAAAAATCATTTCCAATGTGCAATGAGAGATGGTGAGATAAATCTGAAGTTTGAGTGAGTTCACCCACCATTGTTGTTCTGAAAAAATAATGGTAAGAGCTCTGATGGAGCTCCACTGTTTTTTGAAAGAGGCTTATAAACTCTAGTGTATGTAAGATCTTAAAGGGAGTTTCATTCAATGTTGTCAGTCACTTGTTGATTTTTTTAAAATTATTTATTTTTTCATCCTCCTATTTCTTGACATAATTTTATTTGTAGAAGTCCTTGACTGTTCTACTCCATGAACTAAAATTCAGATGTTTTTTGACACACTTAAAATGTATGTCTCAGCAGGCATCCTTCTTGCTGATGTCAGCAGGTATAAAGAGACCTTTTCCGGACAAGCATGGCAGTCATCTCAGATGGGATGGCTTTTGCTGACATTTGTCTATTCAAATAGCATCAGCACCAAAGACTGTTTGACCCTGGATGTCCTTCGTTCAGTCAGAGACAGTATGCAGTTGGTCAGTGTGATGGGTGCGATTAAAACAAACTTCCAGTGTTAGTCATGGCAATTTTACATTTATTTCTCTGCAGTAAATTTTTAATTGTAAATGTGAAGTGCTGTTTTCTGTTAATTGTTTCCAAAATATATAATAGGTCATGTGTTTTGTCTGCCTGTTTTTAAACAATGGACAGATTCACAGAGAGTTGGAAGAGTAGTACATAAAGTTTAGCTCACTGTAGGCGTGACGTTGTTGTTTTTTATTTTTTTCAACTTGCAGAGGCATAGGATCTAATTTGCTCCTTTTTTGCACCATGATTTTGTGATGCCTGCAGTGAGTCTATCTTGAATTGGTATGAACTGCAAAATTAGAGCAGCCAGCATGTATACTGTATTGCCTTATATTTATGTGTGTGGGCCAAAGAGGAAATATGAGAGTGATGATTGGGCCATTTGGTGAAAAAGATTATTAGGTAGACATTTTAATTTCAATTTTGAACTCTGTGAGCACAAGCAGTGGACTTCAAAGAGCCATTTAATTCCTCCACTTCATACATTAAATGGTTGGCTATGGACAGAAAAATTGTACTTATCCAGGTGATAAAAACCAAAACCACTGCTTATGGAACTTATTTCAGTTTAAAAAACCCCCCAAAAAAACAAGTTATACGGTTACAGGATATATTACAGGAAAATTTAACATTCCATATTACAGAAAAATCTACATTCATGTAAAATTTGACATTTTCTGTATCGTTTTACTACAACGGTCAGAACTTTAACTTTTGTAATTTTTTACCTTTAAAGTACACATAATATTCACGAGTATCATCACAGACATTTGCAACATTTATTTTTTGTTTAAAATAGTTGTCATCCTTGAATATCTTTTGTTTTAAAGAATAAAGGCAATATATATAACATTAATACATATTTTATAACGCTCACACATGACTTGTAATTTTTTTCCTTAAGAGATTTATTAACAAGTAACAATGTCTTACTGTATTTTTTATTTCAAAATACTTTTTCTAATGTTTTTGGCTTTTGAAATAATGCTCTTTTTCTTTTTTTCTGTTTAAAATACTAAATATTCATGTTTATTTGAGACAGAATGGCATTTTCTCATATTTCTTTCAATTTTATTGGTATAAGACTCACATTCACAATGTTACTGTTTTTAATATTTGTTGTCCTTTTAAAATATTCAAAACATTTTTAATATATTTTCCCTTTTAAAATGCTAATAGTGGAACACAATTGTTTTTCTCACATATTATTTCCTATGAAAATACACAAGCAATACTTATGACACTGTCCACAATTTTTTGTTTGTTTTTGTATACTGATAATCACAATGGCAAACAATGCAACTTTTAGAGAAGTCCCTGTACTGAACAGGTAAAAAGTAAAAGCTAAAAAGAAAAGCCTGATATAGAGGCAAAAGCAGGTCCCAGAGTCCCTGAGTACTCATTTATTATCATTTGTAGGTCCAGTTCTATGAAAATGGTTGTAGCCCTGTTGTGAGCAAGGAGCTAATACATTCCGATTTGGCGCTTCCTCTTGAGGCAGACCTGAGGTGTCAGACTTCATCCACTTCCGTGCTGCTGGAGGGGATATCTCCTGGTTTGATATATGGTGAATTCCTGACGGATCGCCTCCAGTCAGTTAGTACACAGAAAATAGCTCAGAGCTCATATGACAAATGTTACCCTACCCACACACTCCATTTGACCTTAGGAAGGATGGACAGCCTGCCTGTTTGTTATTTTTTCCGCTATCTTTTTAAACAACATGCTTTGCTGTCAGTAATGCTAACAATTACCACGTCCACCCACCAAATGAGTACATTTACAGTGGACAGATTTAATCTGGTTAACATACGCCTGGATTGATTTTAAGCTTCGGAATCATTAATTAAAGCACAGAACATTTCCTGGGAAGCTGCACATTGATGGAGAGCAGATCATTAGTGGTCCTTTGGGTCCTTGTAATATACTCTTCTGACAGTGGGCAATTCAGCATGACTTGGGTAGGAGGACCCAACTCACAAATCAAGCTTGTTGACCTGTAATTTGTTGTGGGGTGGATTTTCCAGCTGTTTCAAGAATAAGGATCTATTCCCTGTTGGTGAAGTGGGGATTAAATGTCTAATGAAACTACAAAGCACACACACATATATATATATATATATATATATATATATATATATATATATATATATATATATATATATTATATTGAGATATACAAAAAGACAAATTAGACCATTTATGTTTCTTTAGTACTGCAGTAAGTGAGGGACTTGGTTCAATAACTATGATCACCAATTTCACAATCAATTATTTCCTTATTTCCACATTTGTGAAAATTGTCATTTCAGGGTGTTAAGCTAAGATAAGATAATATAATTTCATTAGTCTCCCATAGGAGAAATTTATCTTGGAAGCAGGGGAAAAACTGCAATACAACTGCTCTTGGTCATCGTCTGGACCTCCTGTTACTCTGTCCAGGCTCCACTAGTCTGCCATTTATCAGGTTAATGGAGAGTGGTACAAAAGAATGTTTCAGACTGTTATATTTGCACAGAGGAACCCTGAACCTTCTCCCAAAGTTCATAAGCACATGTGACCCATCAGACAAGATGTTCTGAGCTTGCCTGATGGTAGCCTGCTCAAACAGCTGCAAGAAAACTTGCGGTTGCAAGGCTTTATATATGAGATTTCATCACTTTTACATTCATACCTTGGCGGGGAAGAAGAAATATTAAATGGCAGAATTTCCGAGAACATGAAACAAAATGATATTCAATGTCCCTGCCAACACTTTGTAAAGTAGTGACCTTTAAGAGAGAGAAGTGCTTATGTTCCATTGACAAAAAGCTCAGATATAGAAAATGTTCCATTGTTTCACTAAAAGGACATATATCACAATTTCTACAACTGTCCCTTTCTAAAAATGTAGCTCATGATAGTTAACATTTATTTCCATCATTAAGTCATAATGTCTGCAATGTCAAACCCAAGCATTTTTGCATGAGACAGTGACAGTGAAGTCGTCAACTCAATTTTTTTATTCACCAAGTGGAAATTTAGATTCTGAGATTTAGATATCCAGTAATCAGAAAGTCAAGACAAAAAATGTCTGTGTGTTAGTTTATAGACTGAAGAAACTGGGATCCTATGGTGGAATTGCTCTTGTTCTGACAATTGTTACATGATGGTAACTATGATGGATGCCTGTGGTATCTGCAGCCAAACGTGTTCTTCTTCTTTTTACGTATTTGGTTGAATTGTAAAAAAAAAAATTCTACAGCGAATGATCAATAAAATGTATTTCCTGATAAACATTATTCTCAGACAACACCCATCGTTGTCTCAGTGGCCTGGCTGTTGACTCCGCTTAAAGCTGTCGGTTACAGCTGTAGCATGAACTGTGTTTTGTCCACATTCATCAGTTTTTGGTTGTTTTCCTCCTTAGATATAATGTCCCAACAGGAAGTGGTTAAGAAGAACTCTGACCTACCTCTTTGTGTTCACTATCTCTCCACCTTTTTCTGCCAATGGGCTCACTCTATCTGTTTTCTGTCACCATCCATTCTTTTTTGTCAAGAAAACCATTTATTTTTTGATTACCATGAGAGATGTCCAAATGGTGCTGCTACAGATGCTGCACCATAATTCAACTTTGTAAGTTGTTTTCCGTTTTCCTGGATGTGGCTCATAGTTCTTTTTGTTTCAGAATATATGTTTCAAAATTACTTATCTGCTTGTAAGGTATCTAGTTTTTTGAGAGGCTCTACTTTTGATACATGCCTTTTAAAAACTACAAAACATAAGTAATGAATCAAATAGTGGCCTGCCTTTAGAGCAATATTTATAGGTGATTAAACATTTTAGTGGTCGCAGACTGCAAATTCTTGAATAGCACAACCTCAGGTCACAAATCAAATTAAGTCCTTGACTGCAACCCCCATTGATTTCTTGGGTCTGCGGATGACCACAATTCAATGCCTTGCTTCTTATTAAACACCAGCACCATGTTTTTAAAAAAAAATACCAGACGTTATCTCCTGCATCCCTGTTATACCATTGGGAATTCAGTTGCGATATCTCTGTGGTTTGCTCACTGAACAGTTTGTTAATGACCAGCCCCTCTGACATATGGGTGGTTTCCAAAGATCTTGATAAGCCAAGAGCCAAGTAATTAAAAACCTAAACATGACAAAGCTATGTGTCAAGAAAACTGGTTCAATATGGTGATATACAATGCAATTTTGTAATAAATATAATGTAATTTATATATATATATATATATATATATATATATATATATATAAATAAAATTAACTTTTAAGGCTACAATGTAAAAAGATTAAACTAAATGAATAGATGCTGATTATCTAGCTGTACTACCATGTATGGCATTTTTATAAAGCAACATTGACCCACTCTTTTTTTTTTTATAACATTGCGTTAGCTAATTTAAGATTAAAGGCAATTATTTATACATACAGTAGTTCTCATTAGGTCCCATCACAGCATTTAGGTCAGGTGTATGTCTGAACTTTGACTACGTCAATGCAACACAATAACTCTTTTCTTGCTGTGTTCTTTGTCATTTTGTTATAGATTTGTCTCTGTGTTAAGGGCCATTATTTGATTTTTAGACCATGCCTCATTTGTCAGTGGCAATCCATGAAACAGAGTTCATGATGAAGCGAGTGAGTGTTTCTGTGGTGCCCAATTTCCCCCAAATCCTCACTCTTATGCCACCATGTCTTAAAGCCTTCATTCGGTCCTATCTACTGGGCTTTGTTTTTGCAAACATTTCACTGTTCATTATGGAAACACATTTTATTTTGTCTCCTATGTCCTAATGAGATTGCTCCAAAAGTCAAATTGTTAATTCAGAAGCAACTTTACAGACATAAGTTATGCATTCTTCTGAGAATAGACACTATTTTTTCCTCTAATTTCAATGTCAGAAACTTTAACATCCACATGCAACGTGAGGGCTGTAGAGTCTGAGATGTAGCTATTGGGTTTCTTCTTCTTTTTTTCTTCTTGCACACTCTTGGATCTATTGGGATGCTAAAAAGTCTGGCATCTTTCTGAAATCCTCTGCAAATAACAGTCCAAGCAGTAAAATGATGAAATTCATATTCCTTTCCCTTCCAGAGAAATTAGCAGCAACAACTGCTACTGTAAGGTTTTTGCCGATGTTGTTGTCATTTGTATACTCCAAACTAACAAATTGCCAAATAATCAGTTGCATTTAATAAGCATCAGCTGGCTTCCATTTTCCCTCGTGAATTTCCTGGAAGTAGCAATAGTGTTTTGTTTTCCCAGTGACTGTAATAGAACTGGACTGGACTCTACTGTAGTCATATATTTTTCCTCTATCCCATTGCTGTACATGGAGAAACTAAATTATACAATCTGTTCAGGTGCATCTAATAGCAAATCATGAGATAATTTCTTAGCAAATATAACCCCATAACTTGTAACAATACCCTCCATTTTATTCAAGTCATGTAATCCAGCTTAAGCATTGAAATATTTGGATGAATAAAAAAAACAGCTTTCTGTGCTTGTTCTTCTTAACCCTAATTAAACAGCACTTTTTGCCTAGCTTTTTCTTCACCACAACATACCAGAACAATGTTTAAATTACTGCACACAAGGTCCCAATTTTTCTCTTCATTTTAACGTTTGTGAAAAAGATATAAAGATAGTCAACCCTCCAGGTCAGGGCCGGTAATTTTCCCCTTGCTGGAAGAAGCAATCTATTTTTGTCCAGTTGAGAACCATGAACCCAGGCTTTGAGGAACTGACTCTTATCCCAGTGATGGAGTCCAGTCCAATGCATGCTCAACTTTGTGTTAGGAATACACATGCTGCTCTTGCTTCAGGTATACAAGAACAAGACTGTAACTAAAAGCAATCCAAGTACCTCATACTCATGCAGCACTGCACACAAAATACTTCAAGGGACATGGTTGAAAGTTTTCTTCAGTTTCAAAAATTGACCAAACAACCAAAATCCCAGGAATTCCTCAGAAATTTGGCAGGGAGAAGGATCTGATCCACAAATACACAACCAAGGACAAGAGCTACTCTGTTCCTCCCGAATCCATGGTTAAACAGATGGTGTCAGCGCAACACAATAGCCTAATTTCTAGCATTCTGGTTTAAAACAAAATGTGGAATTGCATTACAAATCTGCTGCCATTTTAATACTGTTGTGTTTCTGTGCTTACGATAAAATTTTTTGATTGATCCTCCAGAAATGTAAATTGCACTTAAAAAAATATTGTTAGGACAGTGTTCAGTCTTATCTGATAACTTGCTGAACACCAAAAGAAAATGTGCAGTAAGGAGTTTTCTCCTTCAAGGAGGATGTAAACGGATGGGGTGCTTTGCTAAAGTGGATTTGGGGGAACCAGCAGAGGCTGACTAATCAGGGGGTGCTTGGGAGAGCATTAAGACAGACGTGTGGAGGGGAAATGTGACACCTGGAAATTACACAATGTAATGGAATCAGCCAAGTGGTAAATGTAGCTTTTAAATAGGTTTTGTGTTCTCCATTAACTTGCCAGACACTGATTGGTCTTGACAGCAAGGGAAAGTGATGGTCAGCATGTTTCTCCCTCCCTTCAGTACTAACCCTCATGCACATGTGTGCACAGACACACAGACTTTTGAGTGTGTGACATAAAGTTCTTTCTAGTTAGTACAGTGTCTGGAGTGAAATAAAGGGCTGGCAGAAGCTCTTAGTACAGGTGATCACAGCAAAGTGCTGCAGTTATGTTAAATTCATCCTTTTGTGGTACTTTTGTAACAGCTTGTCTTTTAACGCAATCACTTTCAGTCAGAAAGATGACATCTGAAAAAAGATACAAAGCATATGCGATTTATATAAAAGGCATGTAAGAATAACATTTTTCTTTCTATGAGAGTCCATTATCCTTTTATTTCTAACTGCCCTGTGTACCTTTTTTTCTTAATGAAAATATTATTTTAGTTTTCAGATATAATTTACTGCTCAAAGTCAAGGTAGGACTGCTTTTTTATGTAAAATCATTTTACAAGTATTGAGTATAAAATAAGGGATATAATAGCAAGCTGCTTATTCTTTGAAATAAATATACAGATTTGGCTAGTAATCATGAGCTACCAATCAAATTTTTAACTAGTTTGTCATTTTCATTATTATATTATCATATTTGAGAAATTTCTATATAGTCCTGTTCCAGTAACTGTTTCAATAAAGTCAAGCCACTCAAAGAAATTCATCTGGTATCTAAAAATGAAGAGATGGGTTTATTTTTGATTGATGGAATAAAAAATATGATGTAGTTACAGTCAGATTGACAATATGCCACTGTTAGTTCATTTAGCAAAAATAATTGGTATTTTAAAAGTATGACTAGTCAAGTCAAGTTTCTTTTTATAGCACATTTCAGCAACGAGACAGTTTAAAGTGCTTTACATGATACAAAACTCACTCAACTCATTAGCCAATTTTGGAACAACCAACAAACATTGCATTTTGTCAAATGTCATCATAGAATTAGACTTGAATTAACACCTCTGCTGTTTTTACCTTTGTGTTTCTGTCAGAAAGGCAGTCAGGCTGCATTACATGGATTGAATTTAAAAACTATACATTTTCTAGTTAACTTCAGGAGCACTTTGCAACATTCCATCACATTTGTAGATTTATTGTGACTAAACTGATGATAATGGTCTTCTCTGAGTACACTTTAAAGTGCATTGTGGTGTTGAAGGATAGATGTTTTGCTATAGTGTTCCTTTGTCTCAAAGACACAATTAATGTTTTTACAGATGTAGTTTTGTAACATGATGTCACAAGCATCCACTATACTTCCAGTTTCTCATTGGTTCACAAATTGGCATCATTTCTGTATTGAAGTATTGTTTATTTATAATCACTGAAGAACTGATCATTTCTTGTGCACATACACACCCACTAAGGTTTGTTAAGCCCGGCATTCAGTTTTGTACAGATGGTTATGCTGTTGACTTTTTAAACTGTGTTTTGCATCCCTTGTTAGACATTAGCATACTTGTGCAGCTGGAATTAATAAGGCAGCAGTCTCAGTGGTTATTTATTAACCTTAGATTTCCAAAATGCTGTGAACATTACCAAACACATCATGTTCAATGACATAGAGGTTAAACAAAACAGTGCAACTTTGCTGTACCTCATTCAGTGTTTCTGTTATGCGCTCAAAGTCTTGCTCTTGCTTTCACTCTTTTGCAGCCTAAACGAACTGCACATACCATGACTGGCCTCATAAAACAGTTTCATTTTAAGCAACCTCTTTTGTCCCTGGGCTTTCTGTGACTTCATTGAAAACTTTTTCTGACATTTACCTTTGAATACTATTCACTAAAACCTGGTAACTTATGTTTCCATGTTTGTGTATTTACTTATTGAAAATTATTTTATTAGTTTTTGAACCACCAATAACCATTCAAACCAGAATAAGTTGAGATTTTTCGTATTTCATGGTGGATCTACACTTTTAGAGTCTATTCTGTATAAAGATAGCTTGAGAAGTAGCAAAATACTGTACCTGAAATAGAAAACTTTTATCCATTTGGTGACTGAACCTTAACAGTACTTGTGATTAGTTTTAGACTGGCAATATATCACTTCAAATAGATAAATGTAATATTTATTTTCGCTTAATCAATCCACAGTGCAGATCAAATACTTCTTACCGATGCTACTCTTTTGCCGACCACAAAAAAGAACATCACAAAATGGTTCTACAGCCTCTTTGTTTTAGAAGCAAAATAGAGAGATAACATGAAGATGCATCAACATTCCCTCTAGCAAATAAGGGGGAAAGATCTAAAAAATAACTGAGAATGGAAGGGTCAAAATGACTGAATACTTAGCAGTGACTAATACCCCCGTCACACTGTTGAGTATGAGCATTTTATTTTAATGCTGATGAAAGACACAATGCCATAGGGAAATAACGTTCTTCATCTTCTTTTTCACATTTAACACTGTAGCGCACACACAATTTGATCACTGCCTAAACCAGCCTGTCACAGATTTTTGTGGAAAATGTCAGAAAATGCTCCCACACAAGCGCTGCAGTGCTCGCGTGCCAGCACATAAACATCAGGATCAACATATGCGTAGTAATGTTTTGCACAATAAATACACACATAATATGACTCATTACCTGGTAATAACCCAGTAATAACATCACTTCATCTCACTCAGTGCCATACAGGTGGGATGGCTGAAAATTGTCTGTCAGTATCAATTAGTTCCACATATACAACCAGACTGCACTTCAGTAATGGACAGAGTAACACTGAATATAGAGCAGAACAAATTAAACTGTAACTGTATTCTCCTTTTGTGCTTACAAATTTAAAACACCCCCAAAGTAAGTGTAAGATCAGTTTCCCAAGCAAACAACTGTTTAACGTTCTATTTGACTCTCATATAGTAAAGATCCCGTAAGCTGAAAATTATTTCCTGCAAAAGATATTCAGCCCAACCAGCCAAGTGAAATACCACCAGACCCCATAGCACATTAAAATATTCGGTACTTGAGTATTTACCCAAGTGTTTGCATTATGCATAGCGGCCCGAAAAAAAGGGACTGAGAAAAGTGAGAGCTACTTTCCAAGCCAGTGCTCAGAGCTCTTACATGTTCTCCAACATGTGGGAGTATCAGCTGGCTCAAGAGGGGCCCACACATTGACATGAAGCTCATGAGCGTCAGCCTTCACACAAACCCTGCAGTCCCTTTCAATGCAAATGAGAGAGGAAAGAAAGGAGGACTTAGCTGCGTATATTCAGTATCTGCCTCCCTGCTTTTGCATTTCAAATGAATATAAGATAAAAGCTCACTTTTTAGTCAGCTGGTGACTGTCCTTTCTCTCTCCCTTTACTCAACATCCCAACTCTCTGCTGACATACAATCGTTCCCATTTTAAGTTTGCTGTGACTTTCCCGTGACTGTCAGGTTGTTCACCCTATTATTAATCTAAAGGTTCTTTTGCGTAACTAATGCTCATACTAAACAGCTAATTGGACCAGATGCTGTTCATTTTTTGTGTTATAACTAATTTATTAAAAAAGACCTTACAGCTGGCCGTTGGAAAGAAAGACAGACTGAACGTGGGCTATTAATAAATGATTTGTCAAGTTTAGTTTCACTAAGAAATATCTGCGTTTAACTGTGGCTCAACTGTAATACGGTGGTAATACATATCCTCCCATCATTATTTGCACCTCTGCTCTTTAGCCTTAGCAGCCCGTGCTGCAGTCAGTACACAGAAATAATGGGCCATTATTACTTTTTTTTTCATAGAAATACTGGATGGCCATGTTCACAGAATAGTGGGAGGGTGTGTTGAAAACTGTGCCCTTCCTCATGGGATGCGGGGGTGGAAAAGAGTATGCCGAAGTCAAACACCAATTACTGTAGGCGCCGAGAGAAATACTTGTTGGAAATCTGTAGACTTGTTCACATGTATCAGTGTTGGTGGAATTTTTTAGTATGTGAGGAAAGAAATTATATGAGTTTATCAATTTATACTGTTGCTCTCAGAAGCTCCAGATCAGGCATAAAGTGAGAAGATTTTTCTTTAGTCACTGAGGACAATTCAGTAGCACTATTATGCACAATATATACACAACAGTAGACATTTTTTATTTTACTTTCCTTGGTCTGGTGTGATTCTGATTCTTTAGTTATTCTTTAGTTCTGATAGAATAGTTAATTACTGCAAAGAAGTTTGTTAAACACAATATGAGTATACATGGAAATAACGGGTATCAGGTGAGAGGTGCAAGAAAATGTCCATGTCACAAAAACAAGAGCATTACAAAGCATTATAGTATGCTTCACATATTGTTGAGTGAGCAAAGATTTTAAATTTCAAGGGTCTTTTAGTTTTATAGTTTTTGAGAGTGATTGATGTGCTTTGCAGATTTCTGCCATCTTAGTGTTTGCTCCTTTTCTTCAGGAAACGTATTTGCGAGTGAATGCAAGCTTCTTCATAAACTGTTGTGTACATTCATGTGCATGACAAATACCGTAATTTGCAATATCTCTATTTCAAGCACAACTTCCATGTAGCTTTGGTAGGGTTTTATTAACTAGTAAAAAAACAGTAAAGGAGGTGATAGGAAGAGAGCAACGTCAGCTTACTGAACGCTGGAGATGTTTGTATTGGATCAAATTTGCCTTTGGAATCTGTTTCAGCTGAAGAGTTCTCAGAAATGTATTTTAGCTTTTTAACCAAGTTAGTTGATGTTGTGCAGCATATTGATGCTGACCTGCAGAATCTGTGGTTTAGATAGAATTTCTGTTGCTGTTGGGAATGAAATGCAGTCTGCTGCATCCAGAAAGTGGGTAGTAAAGGAGCTGTCTAATGATACTGATGAAATGTAGTTATATTTTATTGCACTCAAAAGATGCCCACAATCTTACTCAACTATTTTAAAATCACTGTAATAGGCATTCAAAAGAATACCTACTACACGTCTTTGAGAAAGGAAGACCTGTAGTCATTTTTGATAGTTTGTCTCTTGATTTTAATAACCTTCTTATATAGATATAAATATACACCTGCTGTAACATTAATTGCCCATTTGTGACTTGAATAAATCTGAACTGAACTGAAAGGAGTATGGTTGTCATGTTTTGACAGCTTGTATGCAGAATTTATATAAATAAATAATTTTTAAAAAAGCACTGAGATGTTAGTGTAGCCTTTAGTAACTGCATGTTGAACAAGTTCTTAGCAGAATTTTTAATATTCTGAGGGACATGTTTCAGAACTGCAGGAATCACCTCATTATGCTTAGTGGTGCAGGGCATATGGTGACTGTGCCTCTGGAGAGCTGCAGAAAATACATTAAGTGAAAAAGTTGTTTACAGTCGGTAAACTACAGGCAAAGGATTTAGCTGCTGCAATTTTTTTGTTAAATAACTAAACTAAAGGGAACTGAGACCTCCCACTCCTAATTTGGCCTGGTAGTTTTCTCTTTACCCTCCTGACACACATGCAAATTGGCAAATAGCACCAAAAACTGACTGTGTCTGTGCTTTTGCTTTGCACCTGTGTGAAGGAATGAGTAATACAGGATGAGTATGGCAACATTTTCCAGTAACCAGTCTGAAACTGATGCAAACAGATGCAAACATGCCACAGGCTTCACAGAGACAGGAAAATTGATACTGTTCTTCAGGAAAAAAAAACAAAAAACTGAGTTTAAATAAAACTACTTCAGAAAAATAACCGCAAGGGGGAAGAAAAAAACGACTGGAAGACAGTAACAGGAAGAAATAGAGCTCCTATTGAGTTCTGAAATCAAGAACACAGGAATACTGAACACAAATCTGACCACTGAAGGTTGTACTTGTGTGCCTTGCTATCCACAAAATCAGGGCGGCAGGATAAATTCACTGATTCACTGACGAGCAGGTAGGATTAAATATCACCTCATTTATGTCTGAATATGCTTGTGACCTAGTGTGCTCATCTTCAACAAAACAAGAGTGCTTCCAACATTAAGACAGTTCAGGATGTAAACTGGGACATGATCTGACAAACCTAACATTTTCTATTTCTATTTTCAGCTGAAAAATTGGGCTGTGATTGCATGAAGGTGACACTGAAAAGAAGCCCCATCACTCTGAATCCTGAATGATGCTTTTCCGGCAGACTTTTTATCCCCAGGGACTCACTGAAGAGTCACAGCATGACATTCATCACCGCGTCATTCTCTGTACCTGAACTCTATGATGTTACTTTGTATAAAGTATGTTTTTGAAACCTGGTCTCATGAATTTACACATGAATAGAGTGCCAGATCATGTCATGTGTCAGTGCAACGGATTTTGCATGTTTCATTTTTCATTTGTCGCTGCATGCCATGTCCTGCAAAAGCATGGCATCACTGAGCTTAGTGGAGCCATGAATTATTTGTATTACTTTATGCTGCATATTGTATGGCATGCTGCCCTGTCACCCTAATCAAATGACAGATCAATGTAACACAGCATAATTGTTAGTACAGTAGTAATAAAATAGATTGAAGATTATAATTTTTTAAATTTTTAGATCAGAAAAGTGTTACCAGTCCCTCTGAATCCACATGTTGAAGAACTACATATAACTTCAATTACAGCTGTAAGTTTTTGGATGCTTGTCTCAATCAGCACATCTAGAGCCAGCTTTCTGCCTAATTCTTATTTGCAAAATAGCTTGAGATTGAGTTAAAATTAATCTCAAAGCATAAATGTTCAAGACTGCTCAAGACTGGTGTCTCCCCTGGTTCAAGACCCCTGAATCAAATGACTGGATTGTTTTCTCGCCATCAAGCTCCACAGAGTCCTGGTAATTAACTATTTACTGGGTTGAAGTTTCCTGAAGCAGAGACACTTCGAAAAGTTGCAGGACACTACCACTCAAGGAAAGGAGTTTGACAACCCTGATCTAAGGCGCTCCACAGTTACTTAGGTTGAATGTTTTGGGTCTGTTTCCTGTTGGAGGTTGAAATCCATCCCCTAGCTTGATTATTTTCCAGGTTTTCTTCCAGTACTGACATATTTTGACCTACTTTTGCCTTCTCGTGAAGTCCGACCAGTATTCCTGTCCCTGCTGAAAATATTCCCTACAATAAGATGGTTCTACCATCATCTTCCAGTGAAAAGATGATGACCTGAGTGCCTTTTTCCACATGTTTGCTGTGTTTCCTTGATAGTTTGTGGCAAACTGCAAACATGAATTTGTGGGGCTCTTTCTCATTAATGGTTTTCATTAGTGTGTGACTAATAGTTGACATACCAGCAGATTCTTCTACCAAGACTGCTTCTCTGATTAATACCCTGATTGTCAGCTTAGCTGGAGGGAAAAATCTTGGTAAGAATGCATTTGTGCACATAATGTCACAGTGATGCGCCAAAATCTGATGGTTCAAAGGGCATAAATTGTTTTTCAAGGAACTTTATTGCTCAAAGATGGAAGTTATCCATGCTCTGCCATAAGAGCCTATTGTTTTGTTACAAAGTGTACCAGCATCATCAGATGAAATCACAAAAATAAAGTTAATAAGAATGTGAAAAGTGAAAAATTTCTGAACTCAGAAATTCCTCTTCAGAATGCACTTAAGACTTTGAGATTGAACTTTATTCATAATTGATGCTAATACAAAAATGAACATAGTCAGAATCCTGAATTACTTGTAGCACAAGATGATAAAATTAAATTTTCTCCTCTTTTTTTCCCTTAGTTTTGACTACAGACAGTTTGCATGCTAAAAATCTGGGACAAATTCATTCATTATTGATACGGCTTTTATTTCAACACTTTCTCATTTGATTATCCACTGTCTGGTATGGCAGTGCTCATTTGAATCCATCCATTAATAATTCAAAATTTACACTGGTTCTCAGACACAGATTTGCACTTGAGGTGTTGTGTAACAGTGATTCCACAAATCCTTTTCACACGCAGTTAGAGCCTCCTTTGCAGTTTTTCTTTGTAGGTTTTATTGCAGTTATCAGAAAATAATTTTTTTTTAAAACAAATATGGAAAAAATTTGATCTGTTGATGAAGTTGTCATCCTATCCAGTTTTTGACTAATACCATCAAATAGAAAGAAAATAAGACTCAGCAGGATGTATTGTGAAGTCAAAATCTCAAACATTGATGCACTAGTGCTTTTTGTAAAATATGTTTTGATTCCTAAATAATTTTGAGGTCTGATTGAGTCTTAAAGAAACTCTGATAAATTCAGAGGTAAGACTTCTCTCAATTTTTTCTTTTTTCTTTTTTTTTTTTTTGCAATGCAAACAGTATGTGCACTGCATTGTTTGGTCTTTTCAAGTGCATTATAAAGAAGCTCATTCACCCAAACAAGTTTCTTCTGGTTTTGATTATCATTATTAATATTTTTGCCTAAATTAAATAATAAATTGTGCACTCCTTAGGCTGCAACTGATACAAACTGGCAATATTGTTTTAATTCAAGGAGTTGGTTGCTCATTTTGTATTTTTTGCACTTGAGGTTTGAGGTGATAATCTGGGAATTATGTGTCACTTTTGACATCTTTTAGCCCACTTCCTATTGTGAGCTTGTTCTGTCAAGGGAGTTTTTTGATTCTACAATTTACAAAGTAATCAGGAACTCGGTGTGCCTTGTGGAATTTTAACTAAAAATAAGTGATTAATCACAGTTTTACTTTATGATTTGATTAAACAAGGGACCATTTATGGTTTTGATATAGGAATAGGTCTTTTTTTATATATGTATTTTCATTCAGTTAGAAAACACTTTTGTGTGGTAAAGTTATCTTTGTCTAATATTAAAGTTAGTTTGATTATCTGAAATATTTTTCAGTGAAAAAAATCAACTATAGAAACAATTCTGTAAGGGAACAAATACTGGTATGAGCATTTCTTAAAAATACCTTGTTGCATAAATTGCATGTGCATTCAGATGAAGAGTGTAAATTTCATCAGTCTTGGACTTTGAATGGACAGAGTAAGTGACTTTCTTGAATTTATTTTTCTTTGCTTAATCATTATTTGACCATCTTGGGCTTGAAGCTCCCAGGTGGTTAAATAACTATAAGCCAATTTATTCAGAAAATAGTAGCAGGTCTAATGGCATGTTGGATATTTGTTACTACATTTGTGTAACATTTATGTACATTTTGTAGCAGTGGTCCCCATAAATTGTGATGTTCTTGACAAAGAAAAAGCATGTCCAAAACAAATGTATGGCAGCCAAGTTTAGCTCAAGGTCACAGGTATGCAGCAGTAAAAAGTCAAGCATTAATCATGTATATCATCATATTTTTCATTCACCAAAGAAATACAGGAATACACACTATTGAGATGTGTGTATTTTATTTGTTAAATAAAAAATTCAACACAATATTCTCTTTTTTTCCCTATTTCCAAATAACACATCCACTGAAATCATCCATGCCTTGCTAAAATGTTCAAGCCATGATGCAAGACAGGTCTTATCAGAGAAGACAGATGGGATTGTTGATAGATGACAGACATGCTGATAAAGGATTTTGATTTTATCTCTGCTCACTTCATAGGGTGGGAAACCTGACAGTCTGCATCTTCAAAGCCAAGAAAGGAGGCCAGAAAGACGCCATGGTGTAGCAGATGGAAAGACTGTGTTTTTAATAACCTCAGTTCCTCAACTGCCCAGCAATGACGCCATGCGTGTCAGTAAGTAAGCAATGCCACACAGTTGTGCCTACTCGGTTGTCAAATCTGTAACATGGCCAAGGTGATAACATCTTTTCTAGTGTTACAAAAATTACAATATGGTAGAATGAGCACTTGCCATCTGGAATTTGCTCTTTCTGCTCGCTTTGAAATGGTAATGTCTCCTGTTTTACATGAGGTCAGATTTAATTATCAGCCAGCCAGGCCAGATGTCCAGTCACAACTTTGCATTCCTTTGAGGTTTCTTAATTTAAGCACACTGAATTCAATATTCCTAGAGCCGATGCTGTCAAGTTCATTTTGTGCTCCAGATATTTCGACTTAATTGTGTTTTTATGCAATCCCTCGATCCAGATGTTTTAAAAAGTCACAATTAATGTCAGGTCAATGCCACTGCTCTTAAGTAGTAAAGCTCAACTCATGTGACATTCACTCAGCAGGGTTGATGTTTCACAAGGTGCTTAAACTGCATCTGTGACAGTTGGAGGAAGAGTCACAGCTGACCACTGAACATTAATGTAAACTGATCTTGTATTTGAACCCTGAAATTAACTATAATTTCTAGAGACATGCTCCTTTTCAGTAATATGAATCACTACATTGGTTTATCATGCTGTTGCTTTGGTAATGACTCACTGCTGTGTAGGTTCACTCTAACATCAACAATCCATCCTCCCTGGACTAAAATCAAACTAAAAGGATCATTCAAAGCAATCAGAAAAGGATATCTGAAACAAGAACCTCATCTTTCACCTGCCTTCCATTACATATATTGCCTTAAAAAGAGAAACAAAAGCAGTTCTTTAGAGCAAGGAAGCTGATTGTACATTACCCATTGATAAATAAAAAATAATTAGACAATATCAGTGGATATTGTCCACTGATGAGGTTTAAGGAGTTTGTTAAAGGCTTTGATAAAGCAAACATTTAAACATTTGCAAAACAATAACATAACTATTGAAATCTATTTATGATTCAGATTTTTGACATACTTGAGTAATTTTTTTAAAATATTTTTCAGAACATTTTTTATTTTGACAAGGGAGATATTTTATTGTAATAATTTAAAAAAACAAAACAAAAAAAAACTTATTTCTTGAAATCCTGAATAATATATGTAAAACAGTTTGTTTTTGTAATTATACTTTACTATTTTGTCTAAATATTAAGGTCTCCAAAAAATTTTAATCAGTAAAACATCATTTCTGCAACTGTGTTTAACACATTTTAGGTCAACACATTAGTGTGCTTTGGTATTTTGTTTTCTTTTTCTTCTCTAAATGAGTCAACATTACCTGAACAACAACATAATTGTCCTCCAAAATAGCAATAGACCGTTGATGAGCAGCGGGAACCTCAGGCTTCAGGAAGACACATCTGTCAGGTAGTTTTGAACAAAAGCGAGTTGAAATATTAATGAAGTACCGGTTGGAGGCTAAGCCCAGGGATGACATTTGACAGAGAAGGCCACATCTCTGTCTGGCTTGTGGCACTTTATTTAAGGCTAAACACAAAGACTGAACTGCGTATGAGTTTTAGAGTTCTTCCAAATTGACTTCCTGTAAGCATAAGCTTTATTCATTACCCTCTTTTCCTACAAATTTCAATGCACTCTTACACTGCACTGCTTTGTGGTGCTTTGTCAAACAACACGCTTGAGGCTGTTTTAGAACTCATTAGTTTAATTGGCAATAAACTGCAATTATTTTTGCAACTGCAGACTGCATTTCTAAGCTCCTACATACACTATAGGACGTGCAAATGAAAAGGATACCAGCAGCAGATTCCCCAGATCCCTCCTTCAGTGTCTTGGACAGAGCAGTAATAATTACTGCTCAAGGGGTAGGTAGGTAGGCTCAACCAGAACGTTCTCTGCACCAAAAGAGTCCCCTGCTTTAATAACAATATCTTTGTTGGCTTGTCAGTGTCCTCCATGACTCAATAAGAAATAGATGAATTAATAATAGCCTCAATTGAAGGTATCTGGTTGACATTCATGTTTCATCCAGCTTCATCTACCTTACAATGAAACCTCCCTTCTCCCTGTTCACATAAATTATTCATGCATTTAGGAATGCATGTGGGTGGTTGGAAACCTTACTGATTGGGGGATTTGTACAGTCATTGATTGCTGTTGGTATGCAGACATCTAATTTTCTTTTGTTTTTATAAACTTGTGCAGTTATTAAACACACGGTAAGAACTGGTGATGATTTCATTCCAACTTGTGAAAGTGTTATTTGTAAAAAAAATTTTTTCCTGCAGTGAAAAATGATAGTTGGCAGGAACATGAAATGTAATATAAATAAAAGTTTAAAATTCATATCTGAAGCCAGTTATCACAAACTACATAAAGAGCCAGCCAGCCAGCCAGTCAGCCATCAATTGCTTATTGATTTAACTATTCATCCTGTGGTCTGTGCCTTGTGTCACTTTCCCATTTAATGTGTGATCACTGTTGAAATAACTGCAAGAAAAATGTTTTTATTTATATTTTTCTATTTACATTTTAAATATTTTCTAAAATAACTAAAAACTTTACACTGAAAGAATGCTTCTTCTTTTTTTTGACATGGAAAATGTGTTGACACCCTTTAGCTGGAGTGGTGGAGCTTGCTCATTTAACCTCTGTAAACAAACTGTTTAACTCAAAGGTTTGGATTTATTATGCATTCATGTATGTGCAGATTTTTCAATAGACTTGTTTTCTGCGTGTGCATGTGTGATTGCACATTTCTGGCAATGAGACCTTGGACAGGAGAGTAATTGATTCAGAGAATCTTCAAATCAATTCTTGGACAGCTGGGGCCGAGGAGATTAGAAGTGAAGCACAGGGGGCCTGCAGTGCAGTCAGACAGGCCCCACAGCAAACAGCCATCTCAGGATTATAGACCTGGGGGAGACGTACCTGTTTTCTCTTATTCCATTCCCTCCTGGTCTCCTTGCAGAGACAGTCTATACTCACTACTAACCACTCTTAAAAAAATAGCAATCCTGCTGTCCATCTTCAGTGCTTCTCAATAGAAGAATATCCAAACGCTTCTGCTGACACTGTGGTGAATTATGTGAATGTAAAGCTGAGTGATGTATTCTGGCGAATAAATTTTGACCTTATGAATCTCCTCTTTTTCTCCAAATAAAGCTAACTGCAAAAGTAGCAAATTCAAGGTTAGGTACATATCATATGCCTGCGTAGTTCAAAGGAGCCACTTATCCTAATGAAGCAAATAAAGTAATGTGTTCAAAGGTCATTTGTATAATTGTTTTGGTCAGACTGGACAGATGAATTGGACTGACCTTTGTTCCACGTCTCAGATATATCTTACCTATCCAGCCAATTGATTCAGATAAATCAGAAGAGTAAATGTGGCAGTTTGATGGCAGAAAAAGTGGGCTAAGAAGATAGAGAAGAAAAAAATGAGAAAAGGGTAATGCCACAAAATGAGCACTTGGCACAGTCTGATATATTTACAGTTTAAACTTGATATGTGAAGAAGCTTGAAAAATGGCGTCTTAGATATCCGAATTGATCTTGTACCATAAATTCTTACTGGTAATATCATTGTATGTGCTTGTTTGAATAGAAAAATAAATAAATAAACAAAATAAGCATTGATATCTTTTCTGAAAAAAAAAAAAAAAAAGAGTTATGAGACTACAACTTATAGGCACTACCAAACTCTTTAACGTTAAAAACATACACAAAGATAAACATTTAAAACCAAAATGTGTCAAATATTACTTAATGGTGGCAGAAAGGAAATTTAGTGAGAACATTTGCTACAAACAACAGCTTACCAGGAAATGTGGAGTGAATGAGGATGGATTTCTTTTCACTCGTCAAAACCACAAAAGTTGTTTTGCCTAATTATGAGAGAGCACTCATGCAGAATCAACAGCCAGACAATGATTCGACCGCAGCTGTTTTTTTTTATAAGCATAGAGTTTATCAGGTAAGAAAATGTCTTCTTTTACTGATAATTAGGTGTAGCAGCATCATTATATGGTGGGCCTAAGGCAAAACTAACTAACTGCAGGTGCTGTCTGAATATTTGAACTTTTCTTCCGAGCATGTCAAGTAGCATTTTTAGGAAAAATAATATTCGGTTGTAAATTAATAAAGTAAATGTAGAGAGCTTGAGCGACCTGAGCCCTAGTAACATTTTGACTTTGTGACAACTTTGACAACTGCATAAATCCATAGTAATGAATTGTTGTAAACCAGCTGTTTACAATTGCTAGTCAGAACCACAGCAGAAATTGCATAGCTACTTGAATGTTTGTGTTTCATATTACAGTTTTTGTAGCAAAAGGTTTTGCCTGTTTTTTTGTGAATTACAGACAGACTTTGTTCAGAGAGCAATTTAAGCCCCTTCACAGGGTGGCAATTTGCTTAGTCTCTAACCCATTGCTCTGACAAGTTTTCCTGGCTTCTTCCTTGTCACTGCACTTTTTTGTGACAAATTTTATGTTTGATTTGCATTGGTTTATGCATACAGCTGGACCACTGCAATTATGCAAGAATAAGCAGGTGTAACTGTGATTGAGCGACATCCTGTCCAGGTTGTAACCTGCCTCTTACCCAATGACCGTTGGAGATAGTCACCAGAAGCACCAGTTGGGTTGGATTGATGAATGGATGGATGATCCACTGATGCCTAACATAGCTCTGCAAACGTGTCAATACTTTACTTTACAACTTTCTGCTGTGTTTGACAAGTTCTAGCTGGATTCTTAAGGCTGAGTTAAAGTTGTGCTTTATTGCGTTGAGTATGTCTGAGCCGAGCAAGTGTTGTGGCTTTCATAGCTTTTATGTACCTCGGTGCAGTGTTCTTCACTCTTTTTCAGGTGGACCTGCTCTGCAAGAGCACCTTCCAAATCATACAGTTAGAGTGAATTTTTGCACATGCTGCACAAATTCAGAGGAGCACATCAGCGCTGTAGGCCAAGCAGGTTCAGTGAAAGCTTTAAGAAAGACTTCCTCCCTGTTCAGCGTCTGATGCTGGTAGAGTTAGCTGACCCCAAAGGTGCTCCCAACAATGTATTACACCTCTTACACAACCCTCCCTCATAGATCAGAGTTGGGCATTCAAATTATAAATTAGACCCAAGGCATTTTGGGTTTCTGAAAAATAGAAAATCTTCTGGCATTGTGCAGGTTACAAATGTTATTTTGATTCAGTTTGTTAAATGTTTTGGACAATTTCCGTTATCCAGATAATTAATAGTGGATTGTTATTTTTGGATTAAAAATACATTTCCTTTGCAATTTTATCAGTGATCAGCTGTTTTTATATTTTTATTGAAGTGTCACAATTTATTTTCATTTTAAATAAATTCAGGATACTTAAATACAGATATATCCGAGTGATTTGTTTTAGCATCATTTACAGAACTTACTGGAAATCACTGTGCCACTTGATTTTGAAAAGTTATGAGAGTGAATGCTTAGAAATATTCACATAATTTCACTTCTTTAGAAAGCTTTCATTCAGAACCATTCATGTTGTACTTGAAAGAGTTTAAATAGTAAAAAATAACAAATTGAGGTGGTTGTCTCTCATGCAGCCACATAGATGAGAAAGGTGCGTTCCACTATGCTTCATCAAGATCCTGCTGTCTCTCAAGGTGATTACTGGGTGATTAGCTGTACAGTAATCAGAAGATAATTCTTGATATAGATGTGATTGTTTATCTGGGGTTTGTGACCTCTGCAGATGCATCCTTCAGGAAAAAATGAGGCTGGGCAGATGAGAAAACTCTGACCACCCATGCAGGAACATGGTAAATTTGTCATACAATAGAGAGCTGTCAGAATGAATCTGCCAGCTTGCCCTACAGTCTAATATTGAATCTGTTGTAGACAAGAAATTTTGGATGAATTTTACTGTCTTTATTTACAGATGGGATATTTTTTGAAAATACTAGTCAATTCTGCAGTTTTATTTAAAGTTTTTAAGTTAAATATTATTTTTGATGTCTATAGAAACTTTTTCAAGTATTTTACTCTGGCTCCTAATGTGGCCTCTGTGTTAGATCTATGCAATTTCATCAAGCAACATTTCAAATGTTTTTATATTAAATGTAGCTGCATTTATTTGTAACATATATGTGGTGAAGTGAGCCAAATGCTAAGAATTATGGCACAACATAAACAAAATGAGGGAAAACATGTGCTGTTTACCATTACCCTGCAGTTCTGTTTGCTGGGCTCCCTATTTGTGTTTATTACTAAACATTTGTGCTTAGCAACGCTGAAGAGGGTCCAGGGAAGAGGGCAAATATGGAGCGCTAGATTAAACCTTTACTTGAAAAGGCAAAAAAAAATTAAAAAAGAAAAAGAATAGATGAGTGTAATAATCATTTTTCTGCTTTCTAAATCTAACAAGTTTAGCAATGAGAGCTCTAAGTCCACTTTAAGAATCTACAGATTGACGTCATGTGTTCCTTTTGTGTATTTGACTACAATTTAAACAGCTGGTAGATTTAAAACATGAGATACATCAGCAAGAGATTTGATTTTAGATACCCAATTATGCAAACCTCTCAACTGATAATATAAATTCTACCTGATTTTGACTTCTTTATGACAGCTATAAATGGCAGTCCTGCATGTTTTAGGTGATTATCTTCTATTCTACCACACATCTGACTTAAATTAATGAATCACTAAAATGCTTCTGCAGCACTTGATGGCATGCTAAGGAGTTAATGCAATCAGTTGAATCAGCTGGACTGGAGCACAGGCGCATCATGAGGGGCAGTGGGCCCCGAGGATCAGATATGAGAACCACTGCAGTAGAGTATGCCACAGAAATATTTAAACAGATAAAACCTAACTCAACAAATTGCAGTGCATGTGTTTGCTCCTGTGCAAGTCAGATTATAGCTCATATGGTTCTTTTTTATTTTTTTATTTATTTATTCCCCACAGCGCTTGCATCATTATATTTCATCAGTTTTTACTGGCAGCAATCTCTGGGGATTTTTTAGAACCTTGTCTTAAGTGTGAGATTTCCAAAAGCTTGCCAACTTTTTGTAATCCAACATTTTTAATGACATATAGAATTTGACAAATTAAAAGAATAAAACCAAGCAAATCTGTTGTAATATGTTCAATTTTTACTTTTCTGGTAATGTCAAACTCCCATTGTGGCTGCCTGAACAGCTAATATGCCTGAAAATAAAGTTTTCTTTTTTAAGCCCCTCTTACACCTTAATGCTTCCTCGATTTCACTTTTACATTTTAGTCTGTTTTGTGTAGTATAACAACTGCCACATCACAGAGTGTTTTTGTCAGTGCAACCCAATAATGCTGATATGATATTTTAACTGATTTTGAAAAGATTAAATTTTGTATTCAGACATTCAGAAAGACTGTTCTCCTGCTCTGTCATCTTGAGCAATGAGATTCTGCTTAAAAATACATCAGATCATGAACAAAACGGCATTCTTTCAGCTTTTGACTGCTTGTTTAATGTTTTTGAGCTTTTGATAACAAGGAGAAAAAAAAAACTTTAAAGAAGGGCAGTGATGAGGGCCAGGATTTCCGAGATTTCTAAAAACTTATCTAAAATTGAGACGACAAATTATATTTTTGCACAGGCTCCCATTGGTTGCCTAAAGTTAAAAACCATGCTGTGCAATTTTTATACTTGTCAGAATTCATAGAACATCTGTCTCATGTAAATTGAATTGACAACAAAAGCTAGGGGGCAGGAAAGGCAACTGAGGTCTGAGGTTAACCCAAAAATCTAAATGAGCTGTGAGGTTCCTCCATCACTCTCCAGTAACATAGGGGTGGGAAGGATGAAATCCCTATACCTCACTTGTCTATTAATGCCAGTGGCAGTTTGAAAAATCAATATGTCCAAAATAAGACTCTATGATCACTCCCACATCATGGATACTTTCTGCAAATAGTGTCTTGGCTTTTCTGCCTCAGATAAATTGATTTGAACCTGCAAAACAGCTGGACCTGTTCCTTTAATATCATGAAGGAAATCTTAAATGTGTCATGTCTATTTAACTTTTAGGCTTTAATAGCATAGTTGTTTTTGGCTATTGCCGGAAGAACATTTTTATTTTTCAGATTTCTTGTTTCATCAGACAGATGAAGAAGCTGGGATCAGGAGGCCAGCCAAAGGAGAAGGTGAGGGGATTCACGGAAATAAATTATCCAACAATTAAAGGAGATCTGTAGTTGTGGGCTGACATGCCAGTCACACATGCAACACGTCAACCTGCACACAGCTTTGTGGATATTTAGAATATTATATTTTTACAGAAGCCACTATTTAATATGAAATAACTTCCTTGTGGAGCATTTGGCCGAAATAGGCTTTGATATTCACTTCGTTCACACACAAATAGTTTACCCTGCTGTCTAATTTGCAGAACCACCTTGAAAAAAATCTGTAAATTAGTGGCATCAAACTCAAGTCCATGGAACAGGACAGCAAGAGAACATCTAAAAGTTATATGAAACCTGACCCTGAGACTAAGAGTTTGACAAGCCACCTTTAAGAGATGCGTGATTCAGAGACAGATAAAATGCTGACTGGAAAATCTCTGTAACCTGGGATGGGAGCTCTGATGGGTAGAGCTATGTTGTGTACTTTTGTAATGTGTTTTATCTATATGGTTTATTATATTTATAATTTGATGTAATATACATAAGAATAAACACAAAATGTTTGTGGGATCACTTGTTCCAGAAATCACAACTACCTTCAATTAAAGAAATACATGAGCTTAACACAGCAAGAGAGCCCGCTAGGGCCTTCATAAACTTTAACATACTTCAATCTATTCCCTATTGCAATTCATCTTTTATAGTTACACAGTAACTGACAGATTGTTCAATATCAGACGCAACTCATGAGTATAATAAATAAGGGGAAACAAACCCCTTATTTGTCTCTAGTCACAATTTTAAGTATTTTCTTTTTTTCAAAGTATTTGGCTTTCCTAGGAAGCCAGATGATTAACATTTCCTAAACAACACCTTTGCCTTCAATCCCCACAAGTCCAATTTATTGCAGTCATTAGCCACCTATAGCTGGTAAATCCAACTTGTTTCCCATTTCAGTGTCCACTCCACAGGAAATTGGAGTATCACCTCTTCAGCAGTTTCCCCATGGGGAGAACCAAACAGCATCCAGAAACTGCCTCAGTTGTTTCTGAAAATATGAGTCTACAATACATGACATCACTTAGCAGTAAAAGGACAGGTCTTCTACTGGTCTGCCATTATTGAAAGAGCAAACACGGTGCCTAATTTGGAGCTTTCTGGGAGTGAAACCCTTTAAAACGTGGTCTTTAAGTTGAGCTACAGACTTTAAGACTGTTCTTTCCAGAACTTTCTAGTAGTCATTAGGTCTTTGTCCATTGGAAGACACAATTTCACCCAAGTTTTATTTTCACAGCAAATATTTCACGATGATGCCATCTATTTTGTCAAGTGCACCAATGATCTTCCTCATATGTCGTCTAATTTCCTTTTATTCTTCAATTGTGTGGAATAATTAAGGAATTTGTTTGAGATGTTGCCTCTAAAACACTCAAAGAATATGAACTACACAATCAGAAACTTACAAAGTCATAAGATCATAATCTGGGGTTTCCCAAATTATTTTAAGTGTAGTAAAACATTGACTTTGTGAAATATATATATATATATATAAAGAACTGACATAAAACAGGATATTTATAGTGTAATTTAGTTTAAGGAATTTTTTAAAATGTTTTTATGCAGTTTATGAAAATATATCTTGTATTTCTACATGTTTTATAGTTTTTAAAATATAGCTGAACGGAAAAGGTGAGGAAAATAATTGAAAAAAATTAAAAGACCTTTAGATCTGCTACATGCACCCATATTATAGTTAATCTGTCAACTTTAGAAGTGGATCTTTAAGAGTTTTCACATTAATACAAAACCAACAATTGTGTAAAGCTATTTCCAATCCGCAAGCTATGAAAGAAACACAATCAATATCCAACTGTAGCCCTTAAATCACTGGAAAAGTGATAGTGTGATGCATAGGATAAAGTGAGAGTGATTCCTGTAATTCAATATATGCAAATGTCAGACTGTCAAGGTTCACTTGTAGCGATTATCCATGTACGAGATCCTTGATTAAGCCAACAGAGAGCAGTGTACATTGATTACAAGGCCACATTTTCAAATGACCCTTACCTCTAATTACAAATCTTTTTTTCTTAACCCACTCATTGATTACTAGGGAGTGTCAGTATTTTAAATGCAGTAACACACTGTACTGTGCCCAGGTCAGCATTGTAAGTGAAAAGTAATTCTAAAACATTTCACCGGTTCGAAAAAGGTTAAATAAATAAAATAAGAATAAAATAAACCTGTTGTCATAATGTTCTTTATCTAGCCAACTTATTTTGGCATATCACATTCTGTCTTTCCAATCATGAGACTTTGTCAAACATCCCTTTAATATCCATGAAGTATGTATGTATATCACTTATAAGGTAATTCTACCCTGTGTAGAGGGTGTGTGTAAAAGGGAGGGTGAAAAGTACAGTGTGCTGCATCATACAGAGAGTGAGTTACTTTAAGAACACCAAACCATCTGGGGATGACAGTTCAATGCTTTGTGGGTCTTGTATGACTGCCCCCAAGTGGTCAAAAGGTTGTCATCTTACTTAATCATAAATTGGGTCATACCTCCATCAGTTGGGGCCAATTGAGGCATTTTGCATTCCAGGGTGAGTGAATCATTAGCAATCCTGCTAGACAATCTTAATATTGTGAGATTGTTTGACCTCTAATGTCACAGCAGTAAGTTCCATTGCAGAGACATCTTTTATGCGAAACATCAACCTTTCTGAGATTACCAACAAATTATTCAATATTTCCAAAAATATTGAATTTATAGGTAGCATCTTTACCTATAAATCAAATTGTGTATGCTAAAGTTTAAGATGTGTAAAAAAGCAATTGATTATTGATATAAAGCATTGTATCTTCAGATTCAATTTGGATTAAACTGTGATGGGGATGTCAAAATAATGCCCATCTATGTCTCGTCATTTTTTCCTCTTTCTGTGTATTCCTTGGGTTGTACCATTCCCATTATTTTGACATTTCAAAAATGGCTGAAAGAGAGCAGTTTTGCTGCCCTACAATCAGACTTCCTGTTATCTGCATTAAATCTTGCTCTCTCTTTCTCTCTTATAGCCTGAGTGCTACTTTTTCTCTGGTTTCCTCTGACTCCATTTTAAATACCACATTGATACTACAGTAACAACACAAAAGAGGGCAACTATGGCACCAGCTGATAGAAGTTGCTTGAAGGACAGATTTTTGATCAGTGAAAGGGTGATTTCCTTTAGATATAGTTATTTTTATTGTCTTCTGTCTTTCATTTAAAACTATTGGATTAGTTAACCCATTTTTGCAACATTGTATTGAACACAATTGTAGTTCATGTGCTGTAAGTTGGCTATCATTCTATATATTTAAGTAAATGTATTGAAATAAATGTTCTGTTTAAAATTTGATTAGGGTATGTTTCATCTCTTGTGTTGCTGGGCAAAGCTGTTTGTTCTTAAGCAGTCATACCTCAATGAACGGATTCATTAACTCTGTTCGTTGGACAACACTGGACAGCCAGTGTTGTCCAGTGTGACAACCAGTGTTGTATAAAGTACTCAAAAAATGTACTTAAGTAAAAGTACAAATACACAGACAAAAATGTACTCTAGTAAAAGTA